>ML835034.1:0-23307 GCA_009831015.1 Picea engelmannii
GCTCTATTGTCGTCGGCTCTCATTGTTCGCTAGCGTGGAATGCTTCTAAAGTGCAAAGGTGGTAGCATTGTTCGATCCCAGCCCTAGTCGTTCATTTCGCTGGTGGTAGCATTGTTCAATCCCCTCGCAACTATGTGTCGTCGTAGCATAGGCGACTGTCAGTGCCCAGAATGTACCATGGGAAGAATCCAAGAGCACATGCAAGGGCAGCAGGAGGAAATTGCAACGCTCAAAACTCAACTGGAACAACATTTTCAGCAAATATATGCATAGGAGCAACGTCACAATGAAGAATTGGATCTAGTAATGCGCACAGTCAACAGGAATTCGTCCTTGATTCGCTCCATCCGTCGGTCTCGGCAACAACAAGGTGTACAGGAGCATAATCACCACGCAACTTCAACAGAATCCAGAGCCTCAAATGAAGCTTTCCAGCAACTACATCAAATTGCTCCTTCGGTTCCAGCAGCGGTTCAGGCAGATTATGCAAGCCCAGCAGCAACTCAGGAGAATGAGGTCCACCAACATAACCAGGTGGACAAAAATCTGCATTTACACTAGTTAACATGTATTGCAGAGTTTTGTATTTTCTCTGTTCCTTTGTAGTCATCTTCCCATAGCATTTTTGCATAAATTGCAGTAGTTCAACTCAGAAAGATACGATTAGGGACAAAGACATTAAGTTGTTTTGATACACATTTGGCCTATGGGCAGTATGTAGTTCTAGCTTTTTTCTGGAGAAATCCAAACCCTTTTCTAATACAATTATAACCGTTTTTCTAATACAATTATAACCGTTTCTCTTATAAATAAAATAAAATAAAAAAATTACAACCAGTATTAAAATAAATAAAATTAAATAAATAAAAAAGATGTAAAAAAAATAATGTGTAACAATAAATATTTTGGAGCGATTGATATTCAATGAAATACATGTCGCCAAATTTCCTAAAAATGTTCATCATCTCTAATGATATCGAGTGATCTTGGATTTAAACCAATAATGATATCGAGTGATCTAATTGGACTTAAATCAATAACCTAAATGCCTAAATGGTGGGGGTTTTTTGGACTTAAATCAATAACGTAAATGCCTAAATGGTGGGTTTTTTTTGGTTGGATGTGGTCTACAAAATGTCTATTGTTAGTCTATTATCAACTTGGAATATGTAAAAGGAGTTTCATAAGTTCACATAAAAAAATTAATTAATTTAAGATAACATTTTTCACCCATCAAATTCTGAGATTGAATAGTAATGAAAACATATACTACTATGTAATATTTCTATCAATTTAACTAAAAAAAACTAAACTAAATACTATCTAGTTTTCATGTTGTTTTCAAACAAAAAAATAAAAAATAAACTAAACTAAATACTATGTTGTTTTCAAAACTATTGGATAATGCTAAAAAAAAAAGTATATATATATATATATATCAATTGAGAATAAAACACAAAAGATATTTCCATCAACTTAACAAAAAAAGCTAAACTAAATACTATCTAGTTTTCATGTTGTTTTTAAACCAAAAAAAAACTAAACTAAATACTATCTAATTTTCATGTTGTTTTCAAAACTATTGGATAATACTAAGAAAAAAAATATACAGATTGAACATAAAAAAAAATGAATATTTGTATATATAAAGAAATCAGTTGAGAATAAAACACAAAAGAGATATTGTGTAAACAATGTAAAATGTTTTAATACCAAAAATGAAATGTTTTCTTGTAAATTATTTAATGAAACAATATGGAAATGATTTTTAAAAAATGGAATATTTAAATAATATGACAGGAATGGTTGTAATGAAAAATATATAGTGATATAACGAAGACATAACATTATAATTTCCAAAAAAGATTGAACTATTTAATATAAATAAAAAGTTGTTATGTAAATATGAAAAAATGACAAATATCTATGGAAGATACAATTTAATATGAAAACTAAAGATAAAAATGAACATGTTATTTTTTCTTTAATATTTTTCCCCACCCCCATATATGAGATTGAGGGTGGGGTTGTTGGGAGATATTCGGGAGATACTTTTTCCCTAATATCTTTCCCTACCATCAATAAAAAAAACTCTTTTTAAACAAATATTTTATGAGGGTGGGGGGAGATATTAAGGAAAACATATTTTATGAGGGTGGAGATGGGGGAGATATTAAGGAAAACATATTTTATGAGCGTGGAGATGGGGGGATACATGTTAATATCTCCCCAAACCATCGATGTAAAAAAAATATTATCTTGAAAACTATTTTCAAACACATATTGTATGAGGGTGAGGGTGGGGATGAGGAGATATATTATGAGGGTGGGAGATATCACATATTTTAATAGGGTGGGGGTGGGGGAAGATTTAGTGAAAAAATGTAAGGTGAGAGTGAGGGTGGGGAGTGATATTAAGGAAACCGTAACATGTTTTCACTAATATCTCCCCCACTATCATTGTAAAAAAAAATATGTATTATTTTGAAAACTTTTTTCAAACACATTTAATTATGTGATGCATGTTCTTGTGTTATGATCAATAGCTCTATTAACATTTTATAATTACTTTTAAAAAACATTTTTTAGTTGATATGAAATCACCATTAAAGCTATAAAACCTTAAATCTAAGTCTACACTAATTGAAAATAATAACATAATAAAAACAAAAACAAAAACGGCATAACAAAAACCTCTAATACCTAAGAGTGAGTAAGAGTAATAACATGATAAAAACAAAAACAAAAAACCTCTAATGCCTAAATAGAAGAAGGGAAGTGGCATTCAAAATCCAATAATTTGATATAAAACATTTAAAATTAGAATCATCTAAATAAAATCTTCAAATTTATTAATGGCCAAATGAAAGGAACATTTGAGATTTGGGTATCAGTCACTTAGAAATAACTCAACATTAAATGTAACTAAAAAGGGACTCCAAATACCCAAATAGGTTATTCAATATTCAAATCCTAAAAACATTGTTATCTTTTTTATGCTAATTGTGATAACTTTTAAGAAACTAAATGAAATAAAAATATTTTAATTACTAATCATGACATAGAGAAAAATAACATCACTAACTTATTAATGATATACAAGTGATTCAAATTGAATTAAACTAGTCTATGTTAAAGTAAAGGTTAGAATAATAATAATCAATTAAACATTAGATGTAGGAATTAATAAAGTCATTTTGATTTTAAATTATATTATAATTTTATGTTTTATCTCGATCTATATCATTTTTTCATAAAGTGGATTGACTCTACTAGTATGTAATCATTTCTAAGAAGACTTTCACTTCTCATTTAATTAATCAATGCAATACAAAAAACTCACTCAATTAATCTCTGTTTTCTTTATGCGTTCAAATTTTGAGTAATCTATGTTTTCTTTATGCGTTCAAATTTTGATGTTATCATGATATGATATCAAATATTCAAAGCTTCGTTTGAGCCACAAACTCTATGAGAGCATGAAAACTTAGGGGCTACTACTGAAAGAGAGAGATTGAAGGATCACCAGCATAACACATTAAAGAGCCAAAAAGATTTTGCTAAAATCAGGGATCCATTTGATTTTAGATTAAAGAAAATCAATTTTTTTAAAGGAAACTTGCAAATCATGGTTCCTTAAGAAAATCAAAGGTAAATACCATACGAACCAATTAGTACAACCATACAGCCACCAAACATAGCCTCCAAGAAGATCTGTATACCACCAAAGAGAATCGAACTGCCAAATTCAATCACATATGCTAAACCAACAAGTTGGTAAGGAAAATTGAGCCATTGACCTACATGTGAGCTTATGTATGGCTATACGAGGCTGAAATTCAAGCCGCCAAAGTGAAATTGGACCATAGAGACACTACAAGAGAACTTTTCAACCTGCAGCTGAACTGTACGGCCTATTTGGATATCCAATCGATGAAATTTTCTATTTGCTTAATAGACTAATTGGGAGTAGTTTGAAGTTGTCCTTACCTGCGTTGTTGCCCAGATTCACAAATCTACAAGATTCCACAGTTGTTTCGGTGATTTTCAACAAATTTAAGGAGAAATTAACAAAAATTTGCTAATTTTCAGAATATCCCAGGAAGATTAACAGAAATCTGTGTTTTGGTGTAGTTTTTGGGCGTATTAATAGAAATCTATGTTTTGGTGTTGTTTTTCCACAAATTTATCAAAAACCATGTGTTTTGGTGTTGTTTTTTAGCGTATTTAAAAGAAAAAAACTGTGTTTTTCAGTGATGCATGGTTGTTGTGTATGTGTTCTTACTCCAGACTTGTAGATTGAGAGAGGGAAGAACAAGAATCTTCATCATTCTACTCTATTTCGATATGTATATTTGCATTTGTTTTACTGGTAGCAATGGCCTCTTTGCCCAAAATCATGGTCAAAGAATATCAAAGATTCTCTGGTAAGAACCACAATATGTGGAAGCAATGTATGTTGGCCATATTCGAGTACCAATGCTTAGTTGATATCATCATAGGTAAAGAAATCCAACCAACAACTACAAGTAGGACAAGTACGATGAGCAAAACAAAGAAGCATTGATGTTGATTAAGTTCTCCATAACAAAGAAAATGCTTTTTGAAGTCCAGGAAAGGAAGATTTCTTGAAGGACAAATGAAAGAAACTATTCGACAGTAGCAATGAGGTAGAGGGGTGTTCCACACAGGTTTTGAAGCAAAAGAGCCTAAAGGAAGCATGGTCTGGGAGGAAGCCCAAAGTTAGTGATCTTAAGGTTTGGTTCCATTTCCTATGCATGGATTCTCTAAGAGAAAAGAACCAAATTATACCTTAACAGAAAAAAAACCGATAATCACAAGATACAATGACAATCATAAAGCTTATAGGTTGGTTGATGTTGGCACCAACCAATTGAGCTTTTACATATATGTTGTAGTTTATGAAATTGGGCCTTTCCATACTTCTCAATGGATGAAAATTACCTTAAGGGCAACGATAGGTGGCTAAGGATTCAAGTGTCAAGATTTAGGAAGCTCCACCTGAAAGGGGGAAGGCTTATGACCATGAGGAGTCTTTCAGGTCAGTAATTTCTTTGCTTCTAAATTTTGATGCAAATTGTCGAATCAACATTTGCATGATATAGTTATAGGTATCCCAAGTCAGGGTGACAACACTGATTTGGATGAGGAGGATCCCAAGAAGAGGTAAAAGTGGTGGCATAGTACCATTGGATATGTTCATGTGGGTGAAATGATCAAGGAATGATCATCAAGAGGCAACTGCAAGAAGAAACCTACCACGGTCAATTTTGCTCTAATGGCCAATATTCATGGAGTTTATGAACCACAAGTATTCAAGATGGAAACAGGGTAAATTGAATGGGAGAAGGCCATGGAAAACAATCATGACAATCTAATGAAAAATCAGACTTGGAATCTCACAGATCTTCCACTAGGGAAGAAATCCATTAGTTGCAAATGGGTATACAACTTCAAGTACAAGGAAGATGGCACACTTGACAAGTACAAAGCACAATTGGTTGCAAAATTGTTCTCACAACAATAGAGCATCGACTACAAGGAAACATTTTCTCCTACAACAAATATTTTCACCATCAATTAGTTCTAGCCATGGCAACATAGT
Organism: Picea engelmannii; assembly: GCA_009831015.1. Lineage (NCBI taxonomy): Eukaryota > Viridiplantae > Streptophyta > Pinopsida > Pinales > Pinaceae > Picea > Picea engelmannii. The sequence continues at coordinate 5,627 of ML835034.1, forward strand.
TTGGTTAGAAGGTCTATCAAATGGATGTGAAGAGTGTCTTCCTTAATAGAGATATGGAGGAAGAAGTCTACATGTATCAACCACATGGTTTTCAAATTCCTGGGAAGAAGCATCTTGTATGCACACTAAAGAAAGCTATGTATGGCCTAACGCATGCACCCAGGGCATGGTACATTAAATTTAATACGTACTTTGATGAACAGGGATTCCAGTGAAGTCCTTTGGATTTTCCAATCTGTATGTCAAAAGTATAGGCAATGATATCATCTGATTGGTCATATATGTAGATGACATCATTATTATAGGTAGTGAGGCAAGTGTTATTGAGCATATCAAATCCAATATGAGTAAAACTTTTGGCATCATCGATCTAGGCCTCCGACATCACTGCCTATGTGTAGAATTTTTGTCTCATAAACAAAATATGCCATGTGTTTGCTAAACAAGTTCAAAATAACAAATTGCAAAATCTTGTCTACACCTATGGAGAAAGGGTTGAAGCTTTCAACTAACATTGATTCTAAGACAATTAATGAGTCAATGTACATGTAACTAGTGGGGATATTAATATACCTTACAACAACTAGGCATGATTTGAGCTAAGTTGTGAGCTTCATCTCTAGATTCATGACAGTGAGCTTCATCTCCAAATTGAAGACAGTGTCAAAAGTAGAACATTGGACTATAGTAAAGAGGGTGTTGAGATATGTGAAAGGAACACTTGACTTTGGCAATCGGCATAGTAGAAGTAGACCCTAAGTTGTGTGGGTACACATATTCAAATTGGGCAGATTTTGTGGATGATAAAAGTTAACATCTCGACACGTTTTCAACCTTGCCAAGGTTGCAAACAATGGAGGTCCAACAAGAAGTAGCATATAGTACCCCTTTCATCCATTGAAGCAGAATATTGATAAAAGTGAAAGGAGTGTGTGATGCAATTTGGCTTAGGAAGATGCTTTTAGACATGAAGATGCAACAGACAACATCGACACCCTTGTTCTATGACAATCAAGGGGTGCTCAAACTAGCTAAGAATCAAGTCTTCCACCGGCATACCAAGCATGTTAAAATGAATTTTCACTTCACTAGACAGCTTGTAGAGGATGAATCTATTTGAGCTACAATATTGTCCCAAATTACGAACATTTTTTCCAAGTCTTTGGGTTCTTACAGATATGTAAAATTTCATGGTAAACTTGGTGTATTTAGTAGATTGACCATTAATGAAAGGTGTTAAAGTAAATGTCAGAAGAATAATGATCAATTAGACATTAGACATGGGCATTAATAAAGTCATTTTGACTTTAGCTTATATTACATTTTATGTGTTATTTCACTTTAGTACATATCTTGGTCTATCCCACATTCATAAAAGTGATTGACTCGGATAGTATGTAACACTTTATAAGAAGGATTTCAGTTTTTATTCAATCAATGCATGATACAGAGAACTCTCTTGGCTAATCTTAGTTTTCTGTGTGTGTTCAATTTTAGTGTTATAGTGATAATCTTTGTCGCATTTCTTTTTATAAATGACTTGGATTACTCATATATGCCTAATGGATAAAAGGTGGATTTATTTTGAACACTTATGTCAAAATATCTTCCTTAAAGTTTATTCATGTATGACAATGTCCAAATATATTAACAATAAAGGTATCAGTATTCATGATTGACACTTTTTAGTGGTGAGGGGCACTAGGTGCAAGTGGGGTTATTTACAACCCTGATGAACAACAAGAACTGACCTATGCATGGGGATTAGATAATCAAGCAAAAGTTCATGCTTTCTATCAAGAAATGCTCATGCTACAAGCTATGGCAGTAAAGAAGGTATTTATTTTTTGTGATTTGTCGCTTGTTATTGGCCAAGTGAGAAAAGAAGGCCAAGATCTCTCCTCTTCATTCACCATGTCTATCTCCATAATCAAAGGGATGACATCCTTTTTCGAATGTATTGAATTCTACCACATATTATGAGATTGCAATGCCCATGTGTATGCCATGGAAAACTCGACATCCAATCTAGTAAAAGGAAACCCATGTGGATGCCATGGCAAACTCGACAACAAATCCAATAAAAGGAATTTTGGTTCATAAAGGGGATGACCCCATTGTTCAATTAATTCCATGAATAGAAACTACATAATCATAATACTCATCGACCATCACAGGACAAGTGGCTTGTGGTGAGGGTTGAGGAGAGCACTTTAAAGCATCCTCCCCCTTACAAATTCCCCATGCACTTACACTATCGTCGACGGAAGAGGAGATTTATGGTTGATCTAATGGCACTCTACAGTGAAGGTGGGATTTATCAGGTTACCAAGGTGGTTCATTCATATCATTTCTCCAGTGGCGTGGGAGCCATGTTCAACTTCATCTTGTTGCATTGTTTGATGGGATGCACCCCTTTCCACCTAGGCAATGTCGCAGTGAACAATGGTGGTGTATGGTGAGAAATTATATTGGAACAACCTCCTCAACTTGTGGTTTGGTTTCATTCAATTTGGAAATGTTTTGTTCAATTAGAAGCATGCAAGGAGGATGTCACAATTCAACAGACAATAAAGAAGCATGAAGGGGACCCAATGAATAAGCTAGTAAATAAATTGCAATAGGTTGAAGAAGCTTAAATGAAGGAAGCCCAGGGTGGGCATGGATTCTCATAATTTGAATAGGTTTACAATAATTTTTTGTCAAATCATTTTACTGTGTGGATAGCTTATTAATTTCAAAAGTTTGTTAATTTTTCTTTATTAATTTTATATTTTGTAAAAATAAAAATAATTTTTTAAATTCAGAAAAATTTGAAATATCTAATTTTCTATTGGTTGATTACAATGACATGACTATTTTTATATGATTTTAATAGGAATTGTTAGATTAAAATATTTAATTTAAATAATTTTAAAAATTTTAAAAAAAAAATTATAAAAATGTATGTGATTTAATGTCATTGTACTTGTTTTAATTAAAATAATTTGAAGCTTTGATAGATGTACTTGTTTTTCATTACTTTAATGAATTTTGTAAGTGATACTACTTAGAAGGGATAATGAAGCTATTTTTTATCATATGTTGTCTCTTTCTTATTAATGGTCCAAGTATGAGCACAATCCAGCTTAGGGTGTGAACCAATTTTTTAATATTTTTGTTGTATATAACATAAATTTATATTATACTAATACTTGAGAATTTAAAATTTTATATTATATTAATATTTAATATTTTTATTGTTTAAGGATTTAATACAAGTATAATTCTTAACAAATTAGAAATAACATTTTTGAGATTTTTTTTATCTATTTTTAATTTAATTTTCAATTTATAATAATAAAATTTAAATTTCAAATTACAATAATAAAATATAATTTTAAAATTATAATAATAAACTTTATGATACTATTTTTCTATTAATAATTTAAAATATTTTGAAATTTTGAAAAAATATTTTGAAATTTTGAAAAAATATTTCTCAAAATTAAATTTTTAATGTATCAATAATTAAAATAAAATTTAATGTATTAATAATTAAAGTATACTTCACAAGAAATACATTATTTCAAAATTAAATTTTTAATGTATCAATAATTAAAATAAAAATTTAATGTATTAATAATTAAAGTATACTTGACAAGAAATACATTATTACAAGTTTTAAGTGAAATTTGTTTAGCTTTAGATTTATATATTTTAGAATTTTGATAAAATATTTTAGTAATATAGTATATTTTTTTTGTAAATAAAAGGAGAACCTTGTATTAATGACAAGTATAAGCTATACAGAGACAAGTGTTAGCAACCTATACCGCTACAAGAGGGAACAGGTGGCTACTTGATGTTCAGATATTGACACATCCTTCTGAGTTCCATCCTTGCTGGAACTAAAATGTTTACACAAAAATTACAGTTTGTCTGCGAAAATAAAAATATGCAAACCAAGTTCTGCAACCTTATGCTTAGGCTAGCTATAGACAGAGTTGCCATGACTGAAACTACATAAACATAATAAGAAAAAATTGTTATTTCATCGTGGTACGATACACCAACGACTAAGCAACTAAAGTAGACAAAAAACTGAAACCTGGAAACTTCAATCCATAGTTGGGCCTGGTTGTCCATGTAGGGTGTAGACCGGGGTGAACCGTTGACTGCAAGTCGAGCATTTGGCGCGCGCAGGAGCATCCGTGAGCGCATCGAACAGGATATACATATGTTGGCTAAGGACGCTTTGTGAGTGCACCTGGTCATCCTACTTCTGCCTGATCTCGAAGAGGAGTCGAAGGTGCTCCTCCACGAGACGGTTGGAGAAATGTTGTGGTTGTTCTTCCTCCTCCTTTCTAGCTACGTTGTCAACCTCTGTGGTGATATCTTTGGTCGTTCCTACTTTTTTCTCCAACTGCCAGCTTGGAGGAATCTCCTCCTCTACTTTGCAGCTTCCATCTCCATAGTCGAGGTCAACTGGCTTGACGATGCGAGGGGCCAAGAGGTTGGTATCCAGAGTGGGGCGCGCACCCAAGGGTGGTGCCTTCTCGTTTACGTCGCTCGGTCTATGAAGTGGTGGAGGAGACAAGGGGTAGTTAGCAGTGGAGGAGGTCGCCTCCAATTTTACTAGACATGCTCCATGGAACTGGAGAGGAGCCGACTGCGTCCTCTGGGAAGAGTGTCGTGGACTGGCGAAGTGAGCGATGAGCACTCCTTGGGAGGGGGTAAGCATGTTACCACGAGAGAGGGTGTTGATGTTGTGGGCACCCCTCTTGGGCTTTCCGCGCTCCCGGGGCATGCTGGGGGGAAATGAGGGTGGAGGAAGGAGGAAATGGAAGCTGGGGAGAGATGCAGGGAGTGAAGGAGGGAAACGAAGAAGCTGGGAGGGGAAATGGAGCGGAGGAAGTCGGGGAGGATGCATATGGTGCATGGAAAGAGGTTGCAGAGAAAAATAACTCGAGAATTTTCGTGAGAGCCAAGGAGCTTAGCAGGGAGAGTGCACCAGGAAGGGAATGGAATGGAATGAAGCTCCCGATAAAAGGCCTGATTGCACGTCTTTTCACCGTTGAAACCTGAAATGACCACCGCGTTTGCCATTGAAGCCTGAGAAGACCATTGCGTCCTCCTGGTACACCCTGCCTGGCTAGTTTGCTCACCCAAATGCCCAGTCAAGCGCACTACCATAACTCATATCATGGTGTAAGCCATGTGTAGGGGTTGGCGATCGGGGTTAATAACTCCCTCGGATGCCCGTTACCAATTGTCCTCGTTCTCTCTCCAGGTGGCACCCCATCCGGGTTCAAGTAATATAGTATTACAAGTATTTAGTGTTTTATAATTATTTTAATTTTTTTGTTTTGAATTACATAAAATTATTATATTAAAACACTTCTAAAAGGCAGCAGCTTTGTTGCTAAATTCACTTGTTATAATATATAGTTGCTAGGAATATAGGTTGCAAGCGAATAATAGGAAGAATACTCAATTTGTAGGTGTGGTCTAGTAACAAAATTGCAATTTTGCTCTTATTTTTTAATCCTTCAAGACATTGTATATGTTCGCTTAGTGGTTCAGTCGCAGCCTTTTATATATCAATGAATATGTTGTATGTTCTCGTCAAAAATAAAGCAAAAAACACTTAGTAGTGGTTATTTCTCCATACCTCTATCAATGGTTAAAAAAGTATGGATAAAACCATAGATGATACGGTGGGTTTACCTATTTCAAAGTATTATAAGTGTACATTATGAGGGAAAGGACATTGCAATCTTTTCACCGCATATCAATATCACTATAAATGTTGCATTGTGATGGTAGAACAAAATATACATGGTGAATAAGGCTATCAAAGTCATTTTCTAGGAGACACTGCCCTACCCCACGAACGCTTCATGTGGCAATGACTAATGTGTATTGAATTAGTTAAATGGTGCCTTGGGCTTGATGGAAGAAATGTATGAATTGAGGTTGACATTGTTAAAACATTTTCTAATTAAAAGTGCCTTAGAAAATGGATAAAATCAAATTGAAACCCTAAAAAAGACGATCAATAGACCAAAACTAAAACAAACATGTTTTTGTTTGAAAATTTTATCAAAAAAAAATAGAAAATGGAAGTAATGAGGATTGAGATGAAATAAGACAACAAAGAATCTCTCGTGGCTAGGGTTTACCCAAGTTGTTGTCGTCGCTCTCCATGACTTCATTAGAGAAGATATGCAGCCAAACTCTTCAAAATTCAAGCCCAAGCCAATATTATTGTTGTGGCTAAGTTATGGCAATGGGAGACAATCTTCTTGCAACAATCAAGGCCTTTAAAGTATTGGTTCGCAATCTGAAGTTGGCCAATGGAGCTTGCCTAGTGCCCAATAGGATGGTCATCGTCCCTCACTTAGATTTGTCAATTCCAACTCCGAGGAAAAAATCCCTTATCCTCCATGAACAAGCCCTAGTGGGAAAGTTCATGGGCCTATGGTCCAATCCAAGATCCATAGAATTGTGGGTAGCAAAACAATGGGCTCCCAAACTCTAAGGACAGGTAATTGCATTTTCTTCAAGAAGAGGTTTTTTCATTTTTATATTTCACAAGAAGGAAGATCAAGACTTGATCTTCCACTTAGGACCCTATTTCATGGGATCCAAAGGTTTGTTTTTAACTCGATGGTCTCTTGATTTCAACCCAAAACAAGAGATCGCAATGACCCTTGTGTGGGTTAGACTACCCCATCTTTTGCTTATGTTCTAGGATGATATTGCTCTCAAAGAGATAGGGAACACGTTGGGCCATTTTATTGATAAAGATGAACTAAAACGCAGTTTGTACTCATGTGCAAGAATGTGTGGAAGTGGACTTGGAAAAAGGCCTCCCAAAGGAAATACAATTAATATGGGTGGTTGGAGACATTTACAAGCCCTGGATTATGAGCAGATTCCATTCAAATGCAATTTTTGTCACTAAGCATGGACACTTAACCAAGAATTGTCCAAAGACCCATGAAAACAAGTCTTCCCAAAAGCAAAATATGAATTCCACTAGTAATCAGGGACGAAATACTTTCAAGCCAATCTCAAACAAGAGAAAAAAAACAAGTAGCATCCCAGGGCGATGTAACATTCAAAGGTAAATCAAAAAAATCCATCCATTGTGAACAATAATAGATATGAGGTTCTCAAAGTTTCAGAGGAAGTAGGCAAGGATGGAGCAATAGTTGTGAACCCAACTACAATCTAATTGAAGCCTAAAGATGGAGCAATAGCATATAAGGTCCCAACAAAAACATCAAATATAATAACAAAGGGAACAAAAGTAGATCCAGTACCAGATATACTTCAAGAACACAAAGGGACTCCAATGGAAACAAGTAAGGAAACTCTTGTGGAACGAACTCCTTTGGATCCATTAGAGGAAGCACATGAAGAGGAATCAGCAAAGAAATCAAAAGAAGCAAAAGAGGAAGCAAAGGAGACATAAGAGGAGGATGCAAAGGAACAAGACCTCCTACTAAGCTCTAAGTGCAACAAGCACGTTCATCTGAGATTTTTGAATCTTTATCTTTCACCAATGCCATGAGGAAAGGATCTTATCCCTCTCCTATCACAAGGGGAAGGAAATCAATGTGGTAACAAAGAGAAATGGAAGCAAAGTCAAATATTTTCTTGGGTCATCAGTCAACCCTAGAATACTTGCTTAAAGGGGGGAGAACTTGCTCAAATAATTAATTAGGTAAGGCAAATATGTATTGATTATAGGCTAGTTCTATAGGATCTATCCATGTAGGCCTCTTTGTTATACTTCTGAAATAGATATAGTGTGGGCTTTAGGCGGTCCTTTGTTATGCTTCTGAAATAGATAGAGTAGTTTGGGCTTTAGGCAATCCTTTGTTATGCTTCTGAAATAGATAGAGTAGTTCGGGATTTAGGCAGTTATTTTGAATTTTGGACATTTTTTAAAACTTCAGCTTTCAAAAAACCTTTTTACGATTGCACTGCTATGTTGTCTAGTGTTGCCGCAACAATTTCTTAATAGAATTATTAACCATTTGTGTTTAACAAAAAAATGACGAAAAATAGCCAAACCATTCTTAAGCATACTACATGCCCAAGGCATTTGAGTAAAAACTACTTGCAAWTTTTTTCATTTGAACCCATTGATGGAAGCGCACTATTAAAAATRTAATAAGATAATTTTAGGAYGATATTGAGAAAAAGTTTAATTGTTTTTAATTGGCATGACCCYTGTTAGGCYGTGGGTGCATTGCTTCCATGCAATCAAAAGCAACAAAAACAAATCCATAATTCATCTTAKCATCGAAATTTTGCAAAACCAAACACAATATTTGATGGCATTTTCATAAACCCTCACCAAAAAATTGGACTATAAAATGGTTACAAATGTAAACTAAGATCCATCAATRGYGAAACCCATGAGATGGGAGATTGGAAAATACATGAAATATTTATGAATTAAGTCACGGAAAAAAGGTAAATTGAAAGTCGTCGGAAAATGGAGTGTTGGGATTGGAAAGGAGGAWACATGMATATGAGATAGAGCGACGAGGTGAAGAAAGGTTGCTAGTRAAGACATGGGCARTCCAAATGTCAATTGACRACATTGGCAATGCATGTAAAAGACCAAGTGGATGATTAAATTGGYGAAGTGCACAATTGCAGAGGGTATGGAAAGTAGTGGGAAGCTTGGTTGGATCAAAATAATACCTACACCTTATTTCAAATCTAGAACAAACAATCACCTCTAATATATATTTAAGGGCATAAGGACAATTGAATGGTGCATGGTAGTGCTTGGAACCTCTACTAGGAGTATTTTTTTATTGCTAGCGCGTCTGTGACCTGTGGGACTAGCGTGTGGCTGAGAAACCGCGACCCAAGGGCATCTAAGATGTCAAAATCACCCGGGGATCGCACCTGGCTTGGACCACAATGACCCTTAGTATGGCTGGATTTTTAAGTGTCTCCTCCCAGTAGCAGTGGTTTCGAACCTAAGTCGCCATGCAAAACGAGACCCATCAAAACCGATCGCGCTAACGGGATTGGACTCTACTAGGAGTATTTTAATCAAATCTTCTTTACCCGATTGTGTAACATTAAGTTGGATTGCCCTGCAGAAACATGGTACATATACCATTTTTATTTTTCTCTATTTGAAACAACTTGTGAGCTTTGCAAAAAAGAGGAGTTCAATTGCTTCCAGCATTTTGTATAGGCTGATTTGATGGCATTTTCACAAATTCTCAGCGAAAAATTGGACTATAAAATGGTTACAAATGAAAACTAAGGTCGTTTAATGGAGAAACCCATGAGATGGGGAAAAAATTAGGTCATGGAAAAAAGGTAATTTGAAAGTCACTGGAAAATGGAGTGTTTGGGATTGGAAAGTTGGAAACATGCATATGAAATAAAGAGATGAGATGAAGAAAGGTTGTCATTGAAGACATGGGCAATACAAGTGTCAATTGAAGACATGGGAAATGAATGTAAAATGCTAAGTAGATGATTAAATTGGTGAAGTGCACAATTGCAGAGGGTATGGAAAGCAGTGGGAAGCTAGGGTGGATCAAAATAATACCTGCACCTTATTTCAAATCTAGAGCAAACAGTCACCTCTAATATATATTTCAAGGGCATAAGGACCATTGAATGGTGCACGGTAGTGCTTGGAATCTCTACTAGGAGGCTTATTGAAACAAGAAGGAAGAAAACAAAGTCCTATAGAGTTCCAATGGCTTGGGCCGATGTTCTTTGTTGTCGTTCCCTTCCCAAAGACTGGGGCGTAGTCTGCAGTCATTGCAGCCTCAATACTCCATATGCCTTTCTAGGAAGTTTCGACCAATTTCTTTGGAGTGGTCTTTCCAGGGCTGCTAGTGAATTTACTGGTTAATCTTGGCGGGTGTGGTCGTCACCATTTATTAGATATCTAGCAAGTAAAGGATAGATTGCAAAAATTACACCCAATTTTGTAAAAAACAAAAAATTATGATTATTACATAAGTTTTCGTTTAATTTTATGCCTAAAACATAGATCCTAGAATGTTTTTGCCTATATATTTTGTTGTTCTTAAGAATAACCAGTGCCCATGTTCATTATAAAGGAGAAAACGAACAGAACAATTGGCTATGACACATATTTTATATGAATAATTGGCTTACCTGATCTTCATATGCAGATGAACGAGACCAGATGAACTAAACCAGACAAGCACAAATGAGGGCCAAGCTTCACATCGAGAGCACTTCAAGGATATTTGACCAGTTCTATCGGGTGATATTCTGTGTTATAGTAACAGTCAAGCATCCCTCTTTATGTAAGCAGATCAGCTTACAGAACTGACTTGATCCAGCATGTGTGCGGTCCTCACCCAGTTGCCAGTGTGTCAACCAATGGAAATTGTTGACAAATTGGAATGAAATAAATGCACACACTCCTTTCCATTAAATACGTGGACATCTTACAACGGTAGGGATAAAGAACATTTCCACTACATTGAACGCATGACAAGGGAGATACAGGACGTTCTCCATAACTACCCGAAGCAAAGGGTCAGCCTATTAGCTGTATTCCTCCACCTGTTTGGTTATGCTGGCATCGTGAACCTTAACCATTCCGTCATCGTTTTAATAACTTTCTTGCATTTGATGATCGGTTGTTATTGCTGCAAGTGAACAGGACGGTGAGTTAATGAAAACGGTAAAAAAAAATTATGTATTAACGGTTGTGTTCTCTTACTGGTTTGTATTGTATTGGGTGTTGTTTGATTGGATGCAGGGGGTTTACTATGGCAGGTGGAGCTCAGCCTTTGTTCTATGAATCGCAGGGAATGAGCCCCCGGCAGACAAGAGGCCAAGAGTTATGGCACCCGAACGGAGATCAATGGCTAGGCGCAGCTGAAATTATCCTCACCGTCAATGGTTGCATAGACGGCAAGCACTGCTCTACGCCAGCCCAGTTTGACCGTTCCCTCTGTCCGATGGATCCCGTTATTCAAGACGAGAAATAGTTGAACAACACATGGAGCCGGAGCACAGTATCGCCAGGAAATATCCGGAGGGTCCATCTCTTGCTTGTCGAAGAGGAAGTCCATCACGCACATCCAATCCATGCAGTGACCATTCTGAAAGCGGATGAAAACAGGTCGTGGTTTCTAATGCATTAATGACAACTTTGAAGATGAACCGCCTCCAAAAATGCCTTCAGCGTAATTAAACAAAATGACAACACGTCTTACCAAACCACACTACAACATAACAAATTAAACAGATAATCCTCTTAGGTTTGATTGCCCTTCTTGGCCTTGCTGGAATTTAAATTATTAAGTAAATAAATATATCACCTGGCCACAAAAACACCAACAGAAGTACCTTTACATCATTCTTGTAAAGAGTTTGCAATCATGGACTCACCTAGTCATCAACCAGTTTTGGGTCACAAGCTTCTTAACACAAGGCACCATTTCACATTATTTTGTAAGAATGTTCCAAGATAGCTCCGTTTTGACAGTAGATCAAGTTTCTAGTAACTTTATGCCACCAAAGTTTAGTTTGTTCTGGTAAATGCTTATTTTTAAGAGCATATGAGAATTCATTAGAATTTGATGATTGGCAAAGTACAATGAAGGTGACAACTGATAATCACTGAATTTTCCTGAAAAAGTGTGATTGTTTAGCAGTAACAAGACTATGTTGTAAATCTGAGTTGTCGATGAGAAAGAAACAGATGAACTTTTTATTTAGGATAATCTTACTATAGCAAAAATTAATAAGAATGGCCGTGATTTTTAACCAAACTTTTTACAAGTTTAGTCATGATGCACTGTAGTCAACACACATATCCTTTCTTCCATAGAAATATATGTAGACCACCAATGGAAAAAATCCAAACAAAGGTCAATATGTCAATTTCATTGAAAATCCTAGTCAAGGTCAATATGTCATTACAAGAATGTCTCGCTTTCTATGAAGTTTAAAGCCCATTGATATATCCAGTTCAAAACATGACTTTACTGCAGCATTGCCGACGTTATCCATGAATGACTTGCATAGAGACTATGCTGTCAAAAACTACACAATATTGACTGTAGATGATAAAGACACTATACTCTTGTTCAATTAAAATTTAAATGTTCTTTGTGAAATCTGACTTTCTCTGGTCAGTGTTAAAAAATTCAGCTGTCATGTTTGAATTCCAAAAATCAAAACAATGGATAAATTTGGGCAAATAATAACAAAAATATTGGTCCTCTTCTTTTAGAGAGCGGAATTCATTAGTTGAACACAATATTATATCATATGGGATCGTTAACATTTTCTAAATGACCACTGAATATCAATACAACAGGACAAAATCAAGGCTACCTGGCATAATAATGTAAGGGCACATGTATCATTTGAAATTGTCTCTCAACGCATTCATAGTAGGCATTTAATCTAGAGTGCTAGGGCTTCAAAAGTGAGCAAATTGGTGTGAATTATGAATCAGAATCTGATGTCTCTTCTTCATTAGATGTCAAATGCAACTCTCGAGGATAATGCCTGTTGCAGTTGGCTTCAAGAGGTGGCAACCCTTCATCACTAGAGTATTCTTCATACTGTTCTTTCTCAGAATGTAAATCAAGTTTGTGCACATTTGCATCACTCCCAGCTGTAGCAGTCACTGCAGACCTTTTATCAACATTGAATCCTTGAGGCCTATACACAAACGTTCAAAATTCCATAGCTTGTTACTGAACACCCTCTGCAGATTCAACTTTTCAAAGAACTGTGGCTATTTATATTCATATTATGAATGATTTAACAAACCCATATAAAAGAATTGGCATATATACATATATATATATATATATATATTGATGCCCATGTAGACAGTATCACTTCTTGAAATGCATTAAAGCACACTTTTGCATTCTAAAAATTATTTGTATGTACAATACTAAGTGTCGAAATAAAAAAAGGGACACGGTCTATCTTATTTTACTTCTCTATATTAAAAGATTAAATTTAGCAGGATTTTGGGCGTAAACTCCATAAACAATTTGCCAAGAGAAGATAGCAAATTTTATATGCATTGATGAGATTCATAAAGGTTAGAATTAGAGAATACATGGGAAATTTAACTCTAAAAACAAATCCATACCAGTTTGTTACTATTATCTAGTTCAGTGATGAGCCCCTACAAGGGCCCACCCTTGGCTAACATTCACATTTATTTTAGTAGAGATTTAACTTGAAGCACAAATCTATACCAGTTTGTTATTATGATCTAGTTCTCTGCTGAGTACAAGGGCCATCGTGGGCTAATATTCTCACTTATTTCTTAGCATTCATTGAGTTTTGAGCTTTATTATGATAATTAATCAGAGTTCTCACCATACTTGTATTTAGGCTTGACCAGTTTAACCCATTAGCTATTCAGAATTTTTCATAGTTATATATTCTCACCTACACTTTTCCTGAAAAAGTGTAGGTGGAACTAGCCAAGTGGTTAAGCTGGGTTATAATTGAGCTGTAGTTAAGATTAATTGGAAGTGCATCAGCCCAAAAATTTGTGACGAAATAACATGCCTTTCGAACATTTTGTACTGTTTAACCGTCCCCCTTCCACTTTGGAAGGTAGAGAAGATAAAGTTCTAAATGCAAGCATTTGGCGACTTCAATGACTTGAGTGGATGGAAGTTGTCTTGGTGTTGGTGAATTTGTATAGATTGTCCTAGATGGGAACCCATTGTGACAGCAGAGATTTCATAGCCTTCCCCTAAATGTTTTGATTTTGGGGTTTGTTAATGTCAACATTTTCCTTTGGTAATTTCAGCAATTGTTTAATTCAGTCATTAGACTTTTACTGTATGGAAATGTGTGTGTGTAGTTAGTGTAGACATTGTAACTTGTCTTTTCAACAGTTTGCTGTATTTTAGTGTTTTAGCAACAATATAGCAAAAAATACCAAAAACAGACTTAACCTTTGCCTTTGGAGAGTTGAAAGTGATCCCAGAAGTGTACATAACTGGATTCGACATGTGGATAAAGTTCTAGGAGGATACTGAGTGTAGAATTTCAAACCCTGGAACTTCACCAACAATTTTGGCATTCATCGTCGGGGACATGCACCTGCCTTTGGAGAGTTGAAAGTGATCCCAGAAGTGTACATAACTGGATTCGACATGTGGATAAAGTTCTAGAAGGAGGATACTGAGTGTAGAATTTCGAACCCTGGAACTTCACCAACAATTTTGGCATTCATCGTCGGGGGCATGCACCTGCCAACCATCCAAAGACATCAAAGAGCATAATGCACAAATCTAAAGAATCAACAAAGTGTCACCTCTTCTTGGTGAGCATGGCATTTTTTACTTACATAGAGCCTTTGAATGCCAATATACTTTCAGAAGAGATGGTGAACTCAAGAAGCAACTTCTATAGCAATGCAAACAACTGATGATTCCATCAGGAAGGGGAAAGTTGTCCCACCTAATGCTCTACCCTACCATTGTTCGATAGAAAAAGACACAAGGACCCTAACACATTTCTACTTGAGTTCAAAGTTGATAATGTAAAAGATGAACAAAAGTTGAAGTTGTTTCCATCCACTCTCAAAGATTCGGCATAAAATGGTTGGAGTATGAAGGGAGACTCAATCAAGCCATGGCAAGAAATGAAACCAGCCTTTCTAGGCAAATATTGCAAAATTTGTAGAACTACAGACCCGAAGAAAGAAATCTTGAAGTTAAAGCCACAAGAGACTCAAGAGGATTATGTCCAAAATTTTGAATACATCCTATGTAACTGCCTACAACACGGTCAAGACAAAGAAACAATAAAAACTATGACCGACAACTTCCAAATGTGGCTTAAAGTGATGTTGGGAGGGGACTTGGTCACAAGTTTGCTTTAATGAGATTAAAGAAATGTTCCCTCATCCCTGAGAACTCCCCAAAAGACATCATCAAGGTTTGCATCGGTTTCATGACAATGATGGATGGAGACAGATGTGCCTCTTCTCCCTCTGCTTCTACTTTTATTTCCTGTTATGATGTTGAAATGTGTAGAAATCTCTGAAATGCTCTGATACCATGTAGAAATTTCGAGGATATGAATTTTATTTTATATTCAGAAAATTCACCTCAACCTTGAGGTTTCCTGGATCTATTCCCTCTGAACTTTCAGTCCAAGGGCTGAATCTGAAATATTAATTTACATCAGCAAATACTTCACTTCACTTCACTTCAACACAATTCACAAGGCAGCCCAAAAAAAATACCAATCAAGTGTACTACAATACCACAAGGTTTCAACCCTTAGGGCACACTTTCCAAGCATATAACAGATCTGAAATTGACTTATTACAGCAGATTATTACAGCAGTTAATCTGCCCCTTTAGCTTCTAAATGTGTGTTAAATCAATTAACAAATTCTGCTCAATGTTATGTCAAATCAGCATGCATAACCAGCACTAGAATCTATTCAATCATGAAGGTAACATAAGCTGAAATTTAAATCTGCAAGTACACAAAGTTTGGACCACTGGAACATTTCATATATATAGATAAGATGAAGTGCAAGTACATACCACAGCTCAATACAAGCTGGTACAAGTCAAGCAATCTAGGTCCAAACCCTAGCTAAGGAAACCATAAGAAAACCCCAGCCACCAACTCCTCCTAGCTAGAAATCACCTCCAACCAAAGCTGATCACTCCACTAAAGATCCTCAACAAGCTAGCATACACATGAGCAAGTCATCCTTGGCACGAACACTTGTATCCCACAATTGTACAAGATCAACACCCTCCATCTTATCCACAACAAGCAAACCAAGTAGCACTAGGGCTTCCAAATTCCAAAAAACCTTAGTCATCTTATCTCACAAAAAGTACGAGATCAAGTTCTCCCTTTGTTCCTCTCGGGTTTATCCCAAACCCTAGCTTTCCTTGTCTCCTTAGGACAAAACCATAACCCTAGTCTTCCCTTGAATTCCCTCAAGAATCCTAGCACTCAAGACAAAAGAGATCAAATACAATGAAGACAAGTACAAAGAGTCTAGTTTGCTCTAGCTCCCACTTTTCTAACACATGTGATCACATGAGTGAACAAATATGAATATGATCAAAGGACTCTCTCCTCCCTTTATTTATATGAAGGGTGAAGGTGGCCAACAATAACAAGTGTAGCCAACAATGACAAGTGGACCTGGTCTACAACAAGCAACCTATCTATGCACTAGATTGGCCTACATGTGGAGCACTCCAACTCGAGGTGACACATGTCAAGCTCCATATCAAATTCTAAGCCATGTGTGCCTCTGGATCCACCAAACCTACATGATCCCACCTCAACCCAAGTATACTCAAGTCAAGTATAAGCCTCCATGCAATCAACCAAGTGTCCATGTGCCATCTGGGGTTAATGCCCTCCTCCAAGATGCCCAACACTCCTCTAAAGTGAGTCATCCTCCAAGCAAGCAACAAAGTTCTCCATGTGCGCACTCCATGAAGAAAGTCACTCAGCCACATAGGTCTCCAACACTCTAAGGAAGTGTGCCACATAAGCATCAAGAAAGGCATAGCACTCCATGAGCAAGCTATATCCAATGTGTATGTCTGTCATGGTACGACCAAGGGTAATCAACACACCATGCACCCCACATCACATGAAGCACCCCAAAGCACAGTATAAACACTTTCAAAGTAACCTCAAAAACTCACAATATGGAGTTAGGGCTCTGAGCCCCTTATGGTTCTTTACTTTTGCTTTGCCTAGCTCATGATCTTTTACTTCTATTAGTGTCATTGGTATCCCTTTTACTTGGTCAACATTTTATCATCTAAAACTCCCATAGTCTTGTGGTCGATGAGTGTACTCTCTAGTCCCATTGTCTTATTCCATGGTTATTTGTGGACATTAATAAAATTATCTCAACTTATCTTATCTAAATGCTCAAAGAAATGATGAAGGACCCTACAAGGATGACAAGAAGGACAAATAGGAAAAGATCTAGCGATAGCAAGAAGCCTAGATGGTGCAATAAAAAAATATTCAACAACATGCTTGGAGAGTTCTAAGAACACATGTCCTTCATGACAACTCAACTTACAACATTGCATAGAAAATCTAAGAAAGAAGAGCCAAAGATCCTTTTACAATGCCCCATCCTACATGTTAGGAGCACCATGCCAGGGATCATTGTCCTCTCGATGCGATCCAGAAGCAGTTCAACATCTATGGTGAGGATCATGGCATAAGGCTTGCGCTAAGTTGGTGTACACGAAAGTATCCATGAAAAGTTGAAACCAAGTGTTTGTAGATTTGTACTTTATGCATGAGATGCAATAGTGAAGGGTGAAAAAAAAGCAATGACTACCACCATGGATGTATAGGCCATGCACTAACTCTCTATTTGCACAAAACAATATAGCTAGTCCTCATGGAGATCACCCTTACATCGGACAACCTCAAAATGCAAATGGGCAAGTTTTTCCTACATATGTATAGCCTTCATAAATATTGCCCACACTACAAAACCCTGTTACATACAATGTTCCCTATGCACCACAAGTTCAACCCTTACCATCTCTTGCAATGCCCAATTTTAACTTGCAAGTGCAACACCTACCCGACCAATGCCAAATTCAAATCATCAAAGGCCAATGAACTCGTGAAATTGAGGATTATAATCCAAACTC
>ML835034.1:49589-61023 GCA_009831015.1 Picea engelmannii
AGGGAGGAGGCCAGAGAGCCTTTAGTGGATCCCATAAGGGATTATGTTGAGTTTCCCCTAGAGAAACCTCATGTCAAAAGGAAGCCATCATGGCACCGTGAAGTTTTAAAGGAAGCAGAAAAGCATGCAGCACCTAAAGGTACTTTCAGAGAAAGCAAGAAGCCAGATAAATACTCAGGTTTGATAGCTCAGTTGAATCTTCTAATTGACTTAGAACCTTCCAGCTTTGAGTAGGTTGCCAAACATAAAGTGTGGAAGGATGACATGATAGAAGAGTACGAGTCGATATTGAAGAATGATATATGGGAAGTGGTTCCAAGACCTCAAGGCAAATCAGTAGTAACCTCTAAATGGATTTACATAATAAAGCGTGCAGCAGATGGCAGTGTTGAAAAATTTAAAGCTAGATTTGTGGCTCGTGGCTTCTCTCAGAAAGAAGGAATTGATTATGATGAGATCTTTTGCTCTTATTGCCAGGTATACCTCTATCAGAATCATCATCTCTCTTGCTTCAGTTTTTAATTGGAAACGTCACCAAATGGATGTTAAGACTGTCTTTCTTAATGGTGAAGTTGAGAAAGAGGTTTATATCGAGCAGCCTGAGGGTTTTGTGCAACATGGGAAAGAATCCCATGTCTGCAAACTCAAGAAAGCCTTGTATGGATTGAAAAAGGCTCTGAGAGCTTGGTATGGAAGAATTGACAGTTTTCTTCAAAATCTTGGGTTCTCCAAGAGTATAGCAGATCCTAATCTTTATATAAAGATTGTGAAGAATCATCTTGTTATCTTAGTTTTATATGTGGATGATTTGTTCCTTACTGGAGAGGAACATCTGATAGCTCAGACTAAGAAGGAGCTATCAGCAGAGTTTGAAATGAAGGACTTAGGTCTTATGCATTACTTTCTTGGCTTAGAGGTGTGGCAGAAACCCGGTGAGATCTTTCTCTCACAAAGCAGGTATGCAGTTGATGTGCTTTGCAGATTTGGGATGTTGGATTATCAGTCCATGACCACACCTATGATTTCTAACCTGAAGAAGTTACATGATCAAGCTACAGGTTCAGATCCAGAAGACCGTACCATATATCGTCAGATTATTGATCCTTGATGTATCTAGTACACACCAGACCGGACATTTGTTACGCAGTGAATGCCCTCAGCCAGTTCATGTGTGAGCTAAAACACATTCATATGGTTGTTGCTAAGCATATTCTCAAATATGTACGAGGGACTATAGCCTATGGGCTTAAATACACTTCCAGTGGAGGTGTAATGCTTCATGGCTATACAAATTCAGATTGGATGGGCAGTATAGTGGACCAGAAGAGCACTTCCAGGTATTGTTTCAGTTTGGGTTCCGCTATGATCTCCTGGTCCAACAGGAAGCAGGGCTCCATACCCAAAGCATTGTAGAGGCAGAATACATTGTTGCAAGTGATGCTAGAAGAGAAGCAGTGTGGCTCACAAAGCTACTCTCATATTTGTTCAAGCTGAGCTGGAACCCACAGTAATTCACTGTGATAACCAAAGTTGTATAAAGCTCTTCGAGAATCATGTTCGAAACACATTGAGATGAGATATCACTATGTTCGAGACATGGTGCAAAAGAACATTCTCAGTATTCAGTATGTTCCGGCGGCGGAACAAACTGCAGATACTTTGACCAAGCCCCTGTCGTTGACAAAGTTTGTGTACTTTCGAGACAAGCTTGGTGTTGTTGAGAATGCCTCTCTTGTTGAGAGGGAGTGTTAAAATTAATGCAGCTACAAGAGCCATTCTTCAGGAGGATCGCAAAGACCCTAGTTGAGATCTAGGGCCCCCAGTACACTCTTGGGGTTCTTGGTCTGGGACCAAGCAGTTAGAGGCATGGCAAAAGACCCTAGTGAGGGCCCCCAATGTATTGTTGGGGTTCTTGGTCAAGTAACAAGCAGTTTTGATGGTATAAGTCGCTAGATGTGATCTAGGGCCCTTGGATGTGTTTCAAGGTATCCTTGCTCAGTGCTTGGATTGATCCTTGGTTGTGTACCTTGGTGGATAAGACCCTAGTTGTGATCTAGGGCCCCCAATTGCATTCTGGGGTATACTAGTCTGGGACCAGGCAGTTTCTTGGTTAAGTACCAAGTGGAGATGATGTGTGATCTTCTTCTCTCCCGGGATGGTCCATGAGACCTAGGAGCAGTTAAGAAGGACATGATCACATCATTGACCTTCCTCTTATGCTGGGATGATAAAAGCTTATAAGTTATATCATGAGACTCATGTGGACATTCTGCCATTAAAGAAGAACCCCCTTGACCTTGTCTTATTACCTTTGCAACCACTTGCTTGAGTTACGTCCTCTTTAATGTTTATGTGGTTTGGTTCTTTGCTAGCCTCCTTGACTCTTGGTTCCCCTCTCCTTGACTTGTTTGACTATTCTAAATTAACATTTAATATTTTATGATTAAAATATTAATAGTTTGATTTGTTTAATTTATTAGGGTTTAATCTAACCCTAAAGTTAGGGCAAACTTTGCTAACCCTAACCTACCTACCAAACTATAAAAAGGAGAGACCTCTCCTCTCACTACTTACTTTCACTCTACTCTCTAAACCGAGTCTTGGTCTAAGTTTTTGTTGTGGCTCCCTTTGTTCTGGTTGTGAAGTGGTGCGGCCCTCCTTGGATCAATTTCTCTTGTTGGGTATAGGCTGCGGCCCCCTTTAGGACAGTTCCTCTTCTCCCTTAGTGTTGTCGCTCCTTGTTGGTGTTGTCCTCCTCCTTTCTTTGTTGGTGCCGCCCTCCTTATCTGTTGTTGGTGCCCCCTATCTGTTGTCGATGTCTTTTTTCTGGTGCCACTTGTATGTTGTCGATGTCCTCCTTTTGTGACATGTGTATGTTACCTAGCTTACATCTTTTAGTACCCTAATCAGGGTTTGATAAGGCAKCCCTAAAACTACTACTTATTYTTGTCTATTGTTGTAGCAKTTCTATATTCTTGRATAGATTTTATTAAGGYTRTTAGTGGTCTCTTTTCAGCCTCTAGATTGGACAGTGGTGTCCTTGTTTCTGTTGATGAATGCAGCTATGTGAGACATTCTCCAGCTTACAAACCTGTKAGGTGTGGATCATTGCAGGYTGCARCTATGTGAAGCCTTTCTCTCAGCTTACAAACCTGAGAGAAAGCCCCTAAGAAGGGTTTGTGGTTCCTGCCTGAGGTAGAGCTARGAACGTAGAGATCACCTCCTCCATGAAGAGAGTGAGAAGAACTCCAAATGATTATCCAGTAGGAAAAGCGATCTGATGAGTTGGACGTGCCTATGGCTGAGCACAAGGTGAACGTGTGAAATCCCAAAAGTGTKGGRCACATCGTCATGTGAACAGAAATGAAGATGATGTGATTAGCCTCCTCTGAGCAGCAGAGTTGACGAGAAAACTCCAGATGATTCTCCTGTGTGAGGCAGTGGGAATGGAGATCTGTAGAGTGGACGTGYCTGTGGATGAGCACARGTGAACGTATGTAGATTTGGTTCTTCTGTGTAATGCGGCGAGCCAGAGCTATGACATCCCTATGAATATGCCCCTAGTGGGTGTATCARATCCTTTGCTATATATTGTTCAAGAGTCAGACCTGCCTGTAACCCTAATTGTTATGTAAAGGGTACAGGTCAGCCCCACCTTAATGTGATTAATAATAAATGTAAAAGATAATTAATATTGCTRATATTAATTATAATAATAATAATAATAAATTATAARGTGACTTAGAGAGGTCGGCCCTGTTGAGCCAATAGACGCCTTTGTTGATTGGTCAAGTCTAATATAAGGCATGATTCCCCATTGTGGAATCATATCTTCCTTGTGAGTYTGAAAATTTCAGCAAACACATCTACTTGGGAAAAGGTGCGCACCTCTCTTGGGCGCTAAAGTTCTAGGATTTGAAGMACCCTCTTGTGTGCTAGAGTTTATCTTGGTGGAGGTCTTTCTCTTGAAGAATATAGCAAAGGATTTGGCTGGGTTTTCTTCCCTTGTTRAGAAGGGTTTCCYAGGATACTTCTTGTGTTCTTGTGCATGGTGTTTCTTCTTGTGATCTTGGTTGCTGCAACATTATTGCTTATGGTTAAAGTGAAATGGTAAAATGGAATGAACTTCATGCTTAACCTAAGCTTATGAAAACTTAACAATTTCAGCCTTGTACTTGATGTTTGGTATGCTGGTTAGTTTTCTGATATATCCCTAAAGTTCTTCTTGGCAAAATTGTTCAAAAGATCATGATGAGATCTACCCCTGAGGGTTTGATCCATGACCCTTAAAGCTTTTTCTGAGCATACAAAAAAGAGGATAACAACAAGCCCCTCAGGTAAATCTATTATTTGTTTTGTTAAGGTAAAGATCTATAATTTATGTTATTAGTTTTTTGAGTATATTGCTGATCTAGAATTATAGTAGCAAATAAAATTAAAATTTTATGTTCTTAGCTAGTCCATAATTTGCCCTTAAATTCTAACTCCTATTGTCCGAAGAATATTGATGCCAATACAATTGAAACTCATAAATACAATTCATCTTGGCAATTCGATAAGTGCAATGTTCCGCAAAAGAACAAATTAAGATGGCCAGATCCTTTTACAATCCGACAATTCTGCGCTACAATTAGAAGCTCATATTGTCTCATATCATCAACCATAAGTTCATAAAGAACCAAGAATTTAGCGAAGACGGTACACGCCAAAGCAAAGACATAAGGCCTTTCCATAAATATGCTTTGAGGACAAAGAATTTCAAAAGGGGAAGGGAATGTAATAAACACAAATATATAAAAATAGATATAAATAAATAATAATTAAATAATGAAAAGACATATAGTGAAAAGACGTGTCTTATCTAAAGGGCATGTCCCTTAGTGAAAGGGCACCCATGTATGGGTATATATATGGCCCTTATTGTAATCATGTAATTCAATACTATCATATCACATTCCTAAATATTAATTATATTTATCCTTGTGGATTTCTTTATACTGTTCCAAATATTTTGGATGCGAGTGATCTAAACAGATTTGTTCATCACAATGGATTTTTGAGGTGCCATCTAATTCAATTTCTACTCACTATGCTCTGCTCTGGTCACTGTCTGCTCATTGTGATCTACTCAAAACTTAGAAGTTTGGGTCTGGAAAGTCTTAAAAGTTATGTTTGGTGTTAAGTGTTGGGTCTGGACAGTGGCAAAGTTGCAAACTGAAGCGAATACAGAAATTTTTTTTTTATATTCACTTATGTTTAAAAAAAAACATTTTCATGCATAGGCTATAGCATACAGCAGAGAAAAGCTCTGGTTTAAAGACATTCAGTTTCATGCACAAGCTACAACCTACAAGTTACAAACTTACAAGTTACAACAAAGAAATGTTCAAGTTTAAAAAACAATTTCATGCACAGGTAATGACTCGTACCAAGGGGCCGCGACCAAGGCAATGAGGGCACAGACAGTCAATCCGAACCCTGAAAATCTTGAAAATGCGTCCTCTGAGCTCTCTATCAAACTTGACTTGGCGCTTGGAAAAAACACATGTTAGACACTAACATTGAAAACTATGTATGGAAAGTGGCAATGTGCTTGTGGGTCGTGGCTGCAACTTGCGATGAGAATACTCATTGAGCAGAGTCTCGGACAAGTTTGTGGTTGCAAACCTACAACACGCGTGGAGGTCACACTGCACAACTTGTTTGGACTCTTGGAGCCTGGAGGTGCACCATGCAACGTCAAGCTCTAGCTGAGTCACAAAATCAACAGACTTTGGGCGCGAACGACAGAAGAAGTTGGGCAGTGGAGAGTCATCGATCGAAAGTTCGAAACTGTTTGGGCGCAGATTGAAAAGGAAGTTGGACAGTGGACTGGAGATTGTTCAAACGCAGGCGTGGGCAAAAAAGGAAGCCAGGCAATGGATTGGAGATTGTTTGGGCACGGGCAACAGAGGAAGTTGGATACACGATAGTAGTCACTAGTGAGTCATGACTGTGTAATAGCGTCAAGCAGAGGGAGGAATGTGGTCGGGAGCCCCACAACTTGACTTTGGGAGAGTGAAATAAGCGGGAAAACCCAAAAAACACGTGGACCGAGTGAAAACCACGCGGAAATTGCCTTTAGGGTTCGATTTTTTTTTAAAAACAATTCCTCGTCGAATTTCAAAGTTGAATTTCAATGCGAAAATTCATCGAATGAGTGACTTTGTCAGGGGTTTCATCCGATGATGGTGGTCCAACATACATGAGGTACATTAGTCATTGTTTCATAAAAAGTGTTACATTTAATGATTGAGGCAATTAGGTAAGGATCATGGGTTGAAGTCAGATAATGAATAATGATGCTTGGAAGTAATGCTTTTTGCCATGTTTCACCTTGGTGGCCATCATATGTGTCCTAGTCAAGTTTTGTCACTCTTGGGGAACAGGAATACTATTGGGAGGCCTGGATAGGGGTAACGTACCATTCCCTTCCATACTTGACACATTCTATCCATATTCCTCTCATTGTCCTATCTTCCAGAAGTGGTTTTTACATGTATACCAAAAAGGTTCGTACCTTCATCCTGCTATGAGAAGAAGGGGCTTGAATGCCCGAAGTCAATGCAGTTGGCAAAAGAATGGAAAATGAAATGAGATGACAAATGATAAATCAAAAGCCAAAGATCAGCTTGAGCTCTACCTCCTCGCTATGAGGCCATCACCCCAAGTCCTAATGCACTGAATGCATATCAAATGAAAAGGACTTAATTGAATCCCAGTAAAATAAATGCATAAACCTAACAAGGGTCTTGCAAAGCAATTAATGAATATCAAAAGGCAGAAATAGGGGTGGAAAGAAACAGTGTCGAGAAAAAGGTAACTCAATGCACCAAGCGCTCTCTCTACAAAGGCACTCATGGAGATGAACCTCAAATGCGGCTTTGCATGTCAATAACACTGTTATCATAGGATTTGTACTTGTGCAAAGCCCTCCACAAGATCCCAATCTTGTGTAATAATTGGAAGAATCGACCACCGTCACCTAAGTCGAGACTTCCCTCATTTTAGTGATGGAAGGAGATCCACCACAAGGGAGGCTTCCCTAGTGACCTCAAGGGATCAAATAGCAAGATTAGTCGAACCTACAGCCCCCTATCTTGGTCACCTGATGGTTAGGTCTAGGTCTAGGAGAGGAAATGAAAGGTAACAAGGTAAATGTTTCACCTGTACAAGACAATAAACAATTTGAAACAAATATAGACAATTACCAAGTTATAATGCTCAAAGATGATCTCTTAGACACTAGATGATCAATAAATGCATTGGTTGTTGCAAATTACAGCAGTAAACAGTTGTACAACAGCAATTAATATTTTGCAACAGCAGCAAGAAATAATACTCAAAAATGTAGCAAATTAGCATGAAAATTAAGCCTTCAACATGTACAATATTATCCAATTGCTAGATGAAATTTCTGAGTAGCTTAAGCCACTTTTCCAAGTGTGTATGCAGGAAATTAAAGTAAAATTCAATGGCTGTAGCAAACTTTTCTAACAGCAGCAATAAATAACATTTGTTTGTTAAGATTAGGGTTAGAGAACTTAGTGGGATAGTTGAGAGAGAGAGAATATAAATTTTAAATGCTACTTTCACCACAAGAACAACTCTAGACTAGTGTCGTTGTCTTCTAGGGATTATGGAGTCAAGCATGCACAACCTTGAAAATTGAACTAAATGAATAAGAAGGATGAGGTCTAAACCCTAAGGTGCAAACACTCTTGGGCCTTAGGACTAGACCTTGAAGAAAATGGTTCCTAGGGAGAAAACACTCTTGGCCCTTAGGTGTCATTTTCCTTCTTCAAAGTCAACTAGAACAAAGATCAAAGACTAAGATTAAAACCCTAAGGTGCAAACACTCTTGGGCCTTAGGTTCTTAACCCTAGCACTTCTCTCCTTCCTAGGGTTTCAACAAGATAATATAACATGCAACAAGATAGTAATTAACACTTTAAACATTAGCAAATGACATGTAATTGTAGAAATTACTTCTCCAAGTTGCTAGGCTAGACAAAACCCTAGTTGCAGCATTACATCATCCAAGAAAGCAAAGAGCATCCACAAAAGATCCCTCTCCAAGAATCATAGTGCATGAGATCAAGAGACAAGAGAGAGGAAATAGCGAACTTTTCTAGAGTTACCCACTCCAAATGAGTGAGGAAGTGATGATGAAAAAAGAGAGCGCTAGCCATATTTATAAGGAAACCCTAACGCTCCAAAAGTCACCAAATATGAAGACATGTCTCTTAGTGGGGCCAACCCCTCAGATTTGCCTTTACAAATATCAAAAATGCAAAAATAATACAAAAATGGCCACACATGGGGTGATGTCATGCCCCCAATGGGCTAGGGGGGCCTCTACAAGGCCATGTGTCATCCTCTGAGGTGCAAAGGTGGTGGGAGAATGCTACACCCATCTCAAAGTCATCACTGGCATCTAAGTGGCAACAAACCCCATCATCATCCATCAAACCCTAGCATGACGGCATCCTCTAAATGCCCAGCGTCCAAGATGCAAGGAGTGGCGTCCGAAGAGGAGAAGGTTGTACATCATCTCTGTGTGTCCTCCAATCATCTCCCTGTGCAACGTCCTCCATCCAGTGCAATATAGCCTCTGTGTTGATTTTTCAATAAGATAGGTTAAGCATGTAGTTCATTTCAATTTGCATTTGTCTTAACCATAAACAAGAATGTTGCAGCAACCAAGATCACAAGAAGAAACACCATGCGCACGAACACAAGAAGTATCCTGAGAAACCCTTCTCAACAAGGGAAGAAAACCCAACCAAATCCTTTGTTATATTCTTCAAGAGAAAGACCTTCACCATCAAGAAATACCTAGCACACAAGAGGGTGCTCAAACCCTAGAAGACCAGCGCCCAAGAGAGGTGCGTACTTATCCCAAGTAAATGTACTTGCTGAAATTTCCAAACTCACATGGAAGATATGTTTCCACAATGGGGATTTTACCTTTACTTATACTAACCTAAAACCTGTCAACAGAAGTGTCTATTGGCTCAACAAGGCCGACCTCTCTAAGTCACATTATTATTATTATTATTATTATTATTAACCAAAATAATTATCTTTCACATTTATTATTAATCACATTAAGGTGGGGCCGACCTGTACCCTTTACATAACAATTAGGGTTACAGGCAGGTTTGACTCTTGAACAATATATAGCAAAGGATCTTATACACCCACTAGTGCTCATCCACTAGGGGCACATCCATAGGGATGTCATATCTCTAGTTCATTGCATTACACAGAAGAACCAGATCTTCACACGTTCACCTGTGCTCGTCCACAGGCACGTCCACTCTACAGATCTTCTTTCCCACTGCCTCACACAGGAGAATCATCAAGAATCTTCTCATCAACTCTGCTGCTCAAAGGAGGCTAATACATCATCTTCATTTCTGTTCACATGACGATGCACCCAGCACTTTGGGATTTCACACGTTCACCTTGTGCTCAGCCACAGGCACGTCTAACTCAACAGATCGCATTTCCCACTGGATAATCATCTGGAGTTCTTCTCAACTCTCTGAATGGATGAGGTCATCTCTACGTTCCTAGCTTTGTCTCAGGCAAGAACCACGTACCCTTCTTAAGGGCTTTCTCTCAGGTTTGTAAGCTGAGAGAAAGACTCACATAGCTGCAATGATCCACATCTCACAGGTTTGTAAGCTGGAGAATGTCTCACATAGTTGCATTCATCAACACTCCCTCTCAACTAGGGAGGCATTCTTTATCATGCCAAGTCTCACATGGATGTATTTTGAATTTTGTCTTGGCTGGAGTTATCAACACTCCCTCTCAACTAGGGAGCCATTCTTCACGAAGTTAATTTGGTGAAGATATCTGCAATCTGCTCATGTGTAGGAAGGTACTACATGTGTACGATTTTCCTCTGCATCATATCTTTGATATAAGGATATTTCATCTCATCGTATTTCGATCCATCAGGAAACACTAGGTTCTCAAGGAGCTTTACTCACGGCTCTTGGTTATCATCATAGGATCCATCTCATGGTCAAGTAAATCTATTAGAAGCTTGTGAAGCCACATTGCTTCGCACACTCGATGTTATATACTCTGCCTCTGTGGTACTCAAGGTCACAGAGTTTTGTTTCCTGTTGCATTAGGAAACCATGGAAAACTTCACGATAGAACATCAGTCGGATGTGCTTTTCCAGTTCATTGTACTTTCTACTCAATCTAAATCAGCATATCCTGCACACTCAAGTTCACACTGGAGGTATATCTCAGGCCATATCTCGTATATATCTCAATACATGTTTTGTTGTTGTCTAGTGAGTCTATCTCGGTTGACTCATGAAATGACTAAGCACATTCACTGCATGGCATGAATCAAGTCCGATGTTAACCAGATACATCGATGATCCAATCAATTGTGGATCAGTCTCGTCTGAATCATCATCAATCTTCTTCTTTATATCCATCACGATGGATTTTGCATTCCGTCATACTGAACTTCTTTAATATTTTCACTGTATATTTTCCTTGACTTGGGAAAATCTCACCGATCCTCTGTCATACTTCTTGTCCCAAGAAGTAGTGCATCATACTCATATTCTTCATCTCGAATTCAAAAGTCAAGGATTACTTGTATCCAACAACAAGGCTTTCTGAATAAGTCTTCAGGATCAGGCTCTCGTCACCAACACTGTAATGATATAGGTTTGGATCAACAACACTCTTGTTGAAATACAAACTCATCAAGAATCCATCTATCTGATATAGTTTCTAACTCATGGATGGTAGTACGGATGGAAGTGTATCGGGTTCACTGGATCAAGTGTCTCATCATAGACAACTCCCTCCGTTTGTGAGAAACCTCTAGCTATAGATTTCGTTTTGTATTTCTCAACACTTCCATCAGCAGTATGCTTGATCTTATAGATCCACTTGGAAGTTACCACTGACTTCCCTTCTGGTCCCTGAATAATGTCTTATCCATCACTCTTTAAGATATACTGGTATTCTTCTGTTATGGCATCTTGCCATACCTGTTCTCTTGTTGCTTCTCTAAGACCAAGAAGCTCAACATCAATGAAGTGGCTCATGACTGAAGAATAGCTCGAAAATCTCTTTTGCTTTCTCGGGATGTGCCTTGAGAGGCTTGTATGTTTCTCTGCCTCTTGCAGAGTGAGTCTAGGTAGGCCTTTTATGCCCTACTGCAATATCTCTGAACATATCAACTGGAGCAACTGAATCAACTGAAATAATGTTTGTCCCCCTCTGAACTGTTGAAGAGGGAGAAGGTATTGTCTTACTGTCAATCTCCATCTGAGATTCTCTGGATCTTTGAAAGACTATCTCTTCTTCAAGGGCAACGTCTCTGCTTGTCTCAATCTATCTCTGACCA
>ML835035.1:26655-42587 GCA_009831015.1 Picea engelmannii
ATGTTAATGGTAGGTTGTTCAAATATCAAAGAATCTTGGATGGGTTGTGCCTGGTAAAGATCCCCACAGAATATCATGTCAATGTTTCCAAAGTATTTCGTCTGCACATGTTTTATGCTTCTTAGTCGGTTGTCAATGGAATACAAGAACCGACTCCCAATCAAATATGCTTCATATATAAAGACAAGTTGGAGTTCCTCATAAAGCTTAGATAATGTATCCAACATTTCCTTGCTAAGTGGAAGAAACTGTGACTTGTTAAAAGGCATTAAAAATGCAGAGTGGACTGTTGTTCCACCAACATTGTATGCAACTTTTCCTATGTATGCAACTATTAGGCCCTTTGGTTTCATAGGATCAGAGCAATTGTTTGAATCATAGATTTGTATAAGCATTTGGAACAATGCTTTCGTTGTGAATGTCTTGCCTGTTTCTGCTCCGCCTGTAAGGAACACGTGCACGTGACTGTTCATGTTCAAGCATTTTTTAAGAGCAATGTCCTTTAGAATTGTTTGTTGTTCGTGATTCAACAAACGTCTTATTCTATGGTATTCATTATTTTCAATTAGGAAAGGATGTTTTGTAACTTGAAAACCAAGGTTGATACGTTTTTCACTTCTAGCTGTTGGAGGACGAGGAAAATCCGCTTGTAAGTCATAGGACTCAGAAGGAGCTATGGTTGTTTTTCGGTTTCTGAATGTCTCATCATGATCGCCAGGGTTTTCTAGGTCATTAAGTACGACTTCTAGATCACCCCATGTTGGATTAACATTGTAGGTAAATCTAGCTTCATTGATGTGCACTATATTCTCAGACGCAACATACGTAGCCTCCCATGTAGAGAAGTTATGTTTTAATGTCTCTTCGTTTCCATCGAACGAAACATACAACAACAATTTTTCTCTACAATATTTTTCGTAGTCACAATGTTTATTGCATTTGACAAACCGTATGACAGAGGGTTTTTTTCTTTTTGATATGGGTGCACCATTTTTTTTGTAATGCGATACAAATTCTGCTAAGCAGATATGCCTAATAGGAGATGGACACTGGACGTAATAATCAATAATAGAGCGACATAGCACGCATTATGAATTGTTAGGCTCTTGTTGTAGCAAAATCGGTGGTTTAAGCACAAATGTACGTTTTTCAAGTGGAGATGTGTTTATGAAGACACATTTTCTTGAACTACAAGTGAGGGGAAAGGAAAGTGCAATGTGAACTGCTTGCTGAGCAAACATTTGTTGAAGATTAAGCAATGTAATGCTAAGTGTGAGTATCATTTGTATGGCATCAATATGACTTCTTTCACGTTCTTTGCGTATTCTTTTGAATGCACTTGTCATAGATTTGTCAATCTTCGTCATATACGAGGTACAATACAATGTTGCATCATATGCATTCAACACGTACTGTGCATTTGTATTTGCTTTCCACATAACTGGCATGTCCTTGGAGAAACTGTTGTTCCAAATATGGGAGAGTTTTCATTTAAGGAAAAGTGTTGGTTGCCTAAGCGTACATTGTATGGTGTACTCATCTTCTGATAGATTTACCTGTGTCAAGAAGGCATCAAAGCTCATCATTTTGTCAAATTCTCCTTGTTCTAGAAATGCAAATAAGGATTTAGATTTCTCAACAACAACATTGTCCTCTAAACTAACTGGCTCTATGATTCTTGTATCTCTCATTGGCGGCACGAGAAAGTTGTATCTGCAATGCGAGTTTTTTTCGTTTTCTACAACTTCTTGTATGGTAATGTCTATGGACTTTCGCAAGTTCTGGATCCAAATGATCTATGTTGCATGTTATGTATTTATCCACAAATTGTTTGATCTCTGAATTGATATCAGCTCCATAGACAGGTGCACTCTCTATCCACAAAAGTGTGTGGTCATGTTCATTTCCCCTATTCTGGAATTCAATCACAAAAAAGTAGTCCGACATTTTTCCAAAAAATGTTTCATCATGGCATATCAATTGTCTCAAAGCATTTATTCTATGTCTATAGTGGCGAGTACATGTCACCGGGTCTTTTCTTATGAGGTAGTCAATGTCATTATTTTCCAGTGTATCGGTTTCTTTTTTACGTTTCATGTTCCTATGCAGATCAGATATGACAACCACCAATGGATCCCAACAATGCTCCACACTTGTAAATGTGACAAAAAATGTTGGCGGGCCCAATTGTCGGATCATTGCAAAAATATTTGTTTTGTTTTGTTGCAAATAGTCAGGAGAGGTGCGAATGTTTTTGAAATCTATGTATCCAATATCAAATTTCAGAATTTTTTCTAGGTTTACTTTGTACTTCACATCCTTGGCCAACAAATTTCTTCCTTGTAACTGCCCTTTTCTTATTCGGACCCACATGCAGGACAAAGCTTGCTTTATTATTATGCGCATTGTTTTGAAAAAGAAATTTGTTATGTGGCAGGAGAAGTAACCGCTTGAATGTAGCAACTCTCATTCATTTTGTAATATCAGTGCCACGTGGATTTCCATAGAAGATTGTTGGAAAGTTCATTTCCTCAGCGAATTTGTCCTTGAATATTCCAAGTGGACGTTGCCCCTCTGCAGGTGCAATTTCGACAATTTTGTCTTGCAAGTCACGAATGCACTGTGAATCAGTGAATCCATGGACCAATGTTTCAGCAGGTGTTCATTCTCTGATTCATCACTTGTATCAAATTCACTAGGATTTTCGAGAGTGTCTGCAGAGTTTCCATCCTCTTCTGCGAGAACACTATTCCAGTTGCCATTTATACAAATGTTCTTTGCTTTGTACAGGGCCCTGGAACATAATTCCTTTAATGCTTTCATAACAACATGCACACGCACTTTGCATGTATGATAGGCATTTTTGTATTGCAAGCGTCTTTTGAGAGCCACGACAATTGTCATTGTATTGTTAATGAATTGTGGCAATGCTTTTTGCACAACATCTAGCTGAATAGGTACATTAATAATTGATCCTGTTAAGCCCATCTGGGGTCGTTTATAGCCCCAAGGTCTGATTTGAGCAAATGCAATTCCCAGAGACACAAGTCTCTCCTCAAGTTTCGTAAGTGCACTTACATATGGTAGTGGTGTATTACATCTTATTTGGTCAAGATTTGCAAACTATGGCAGTTTTCCATTTTCAAGCGATCGTTTGCATGGAAGTCAAACTTTCTCACTAGAAAATGGTTTATTGTGCGTTGTCAAGCGGATGTATTATGCTTTCAAATCAGGCGTGAAAGACTTACTGTTTTTTGAAAAATTCAATTGTTCACAAATTGCACATGCAATGGAAGGATTGTCTTTCATTTGTTTCATGTAGGTCTGTCTTGCATTTTTCTTTCGCAGGGAAGTATGGGTAGAAATTGTTTCTTGGTTTTCATTGCTAGTACTGCATGGTGTTGCTTCTAGACCACGAACTGTCACAGTTGCATGACCATTCTGGGATATGCGATCACACATGTTTATGTTTTGTTCTGCATGAACAAATTTCTTTACATTGTGATATGTGAGTTTCTCTCTAAAAGGAAGCGTAGCAATGTATTTTTTTCTCTTGCGCATGACCTTTTTCAAGTTGTGGTAAATTACTCTACGTTTCTTGCCCAAGGGCACGATGATCTGATGGCAACTGGAATGAATTTCACTCTCACTTAGCTTCTGAGAAACTACTTTACGTTTTTTGTTTAAGGCCTCTATGGCCTCATCACAACTGTCATGAATTCTACGCATTTTTTTTTTGTTCAAGCCCTGTATGCCCATATCGCAACCGGGAGGAGTCTCATTTTCACTAAAAATCATTCGACGCGTACACAGATTCGATGTCATTTGGGTGGCATCGACATTCAACCTTGAACTACCAATATGTCCAAGTAAAGGTTCATAATGAATATGTGTTGTATATGTTTTCAACGAGAGGATGTCAATTGTGCCATCGTAATTTGAATCAGTAAACCAGGAATGGACACTGCCATCTCGCAAGGTCGACCAGACCTAGATATTCACCTTGAATATCATAGACAACCATTGCAAACAGAATCTGCAACCCTCCATATTCTCTTTCTCATATGGAAGCACCATGTTCACACGTTATTCCTGCCAACTTCCAACTGCCAGCATATTTTCTAGGAGATATGGCCAAAGGTGCTGATCCAAGCACCTAAAAGCCTATTGGTTGCCGCCTATAATTGCATTGCAAAAGGATTGTACAGTGTAAATCCCCAGCGACTGAACATCAAACTCCGCTGCCACCAAACAACAAATTGCATTGAACAAACTATCTCCACAGGTAGACACAACATTTGTTGCGAGCTGTAAACCATGGCAATCTATGCGATGCAAAATCCGTTTCCATTGCGATTGAAGGTCTTTGCAAATAACGAACAAGTAAATATGAGGACCTTCTATATTTCATATGGACATTTTTTTGTATAGTAGTGGTTCATAATGGCCACCGACGACATTGGCATCATGGAACAAGATGCAATATGGATTGTCGGATGCAGTTTTGTTGAATAGTAGATATCTTGTTTTTCTTGTCAATGACCATATTCCAACTGATATATTCAGGCAGTTAGACAACCACCATATACAAAATGTATCTCCCCAAAGTCCCCTCTCATGTGCAGGAAGAACTGGAGATGCAAACAACCTCATCTTTGAAAAATACGTAGC
This sequence comes from Picea engelmannii, assembly GCA_009831015.1. NCBI lineage: Eukaryota > Viridiplantae > Streptophyta > Pinopsida > Pinales > Pinaceae > Picea > Picea engelmannii. The sequence continues at coordinate 31,327 of ML835035.1, forward strand.
GACATCATGTATTCCATGCAACTGCCGAACAAAATCAGATTCCAGTTCGTATTCATAGGACTCCAAAGCCTCAACATTGCCATTTTTAAAACAGGTCAAGAAATAATCTATCAATCCATTGCGCAGCTCGGTCGACGAATATCGAAAATGCAATAGAACCTGGAATGTATAGAAAAGGCAATCCCCAACAGTATAGGAGAATGCATCCAATCTAAAAAGCCCATTACTATGCAAAACCACCTCAATGTTGTCATGTATAATGGACTGTGTATCTATTTCATATGACTCAACATCTATTACTTCTTTTATCTCTTCAACTGTCATTTTCATACTTTCAGTTTCTATGAAAACAGAGAAAAGGAGGGGAAAGAAATAAAAGGTAGCAAAAAAAATAGGAAAGCAAAATAGGGTACCAATCCCTTTATGTATCTTTCAACCTTCTTCTTCTCAACTTCAATCCCCCCTAGTCCCCATACCAGATGAGAAGAAAACAAATCGACATTGGAAACTGAGCTAAATAGAAGAAAGAACGCAAATAGATAAAACCATAACTTTACTCAGCAGAAAGAGAATAGGTGGACGTAGTTTTCCGACCCACAGAATAAAAGCATTCCCTGCGTCTACACCTTGTCGGATGGTTCCCTCTTCTGATAGGTCCGAACTACTTTTCGTAAACCCCTCTGCATTGCAATTTTCAGAAAATCTATGGATGTGACAACCGGCATATGAAGATGCATGGTTTCCAGGAAGAGAAAATAAGAGCATAGACAAAGATGGTCTGCAACAGAATTTGGAGGCAAGGACTGCCACCATAGAAAAATAGCAACAATAAGGAAACTTACCCGTCAACGAAGGATGACAAGAGCTCAACCCCAAAATCTGCAAACCGCAACAACATGTCCAATAAATTGAAAAGTTGAAGAACAACAAACCAGTGAACAACCACGAAGAGCTCGAACTACAAGTGTAGGACCTCAACTTTGCAAAGTTGAATCAAACAAGAACCAGAATCATGGAACGAAGCAACGAACAAGGATCGAGCACTGGAGCAGTGATGTCGACCATGAACGAAACTGTATTGCAACGCATCTATATAATAAACATTTAAGACTGCCAGAGCTGTTAGGTAAACAGTTAAGACTGTCAGGACCGTCGAAGGGCGTAGGCTTGTGCAAGCATTTAAGAAAAAATGCACGCAAATAAATAAAACCATAACTTTACTTAGCAAAAAGAGAACAGGTGGACGCAGTTTTCCAACCCACAAAATAAAAGCATTCCCTGCGTCTACACCCCACTGGATGGTTCCCTCTTCTGATAGGTCCGAACTACTTTTCATAAACCCATCTGCATTGCAATTTTTGGAAAAGCTATGGACGTGACAACCGGCATATGAAGACGCATGGTTTCCAGGAATAAAAAATAAGAGCACAGACAAAGATGGTCTGCAACAGAATTTGGAGGCAGGGACCTGCATCATTGAAAAATAGCAACAACAAGAAAACTTACTCGTCAACGAAGGATGACAAGAGCTCACCCCCAAAATCTGCAGATCACAACAACATGTCCAACAACTTGCAAAGTTGAAGAACAACAAACCAGTGAAAAAGCATGAAGAGCTCGAACTGCAAGTGCAGGACCTCAACTTTGCAAAGTTGAATCAAATAAGAACCAGAATCATGGAACGAAGCAACGAACAAGGATTGAGCACTGGAGAAGTGATGCCGACCATGAACGAAATTGTATTGCAATGCATCTGTACAATAAAAATTTAAGACTGCTAGAGCGGTTAGGTAAATAGTTAAGACTGTCAAGACCGTCGAAGGGCGTAGGCCTGTCCAAGAATTTAAGAAAAAATGCAGCGTGGAAGGCCTGTTTTCTCAAAGCATGCAACAATAAAGAAAAAATCACACATAATAATATGGTAGAGAATGTATTCTACCCAACAGAAAATGCTAAAGGAAACATTCAAACTAATGCTAGCATTAATCCACCTTTGACCAATGCATAATAAAATATATGATTCAAAAAGACCATATATGATCAAATACTTTGGATATGCCAACATATTTAACATTGGGAATAGCGAAGGCGACAATAAGACCTCCAATCCGTTGTCCAATTAGATCTTGACAAACATGATACTTTTTATTATATAAAAATCAATGTTTTCACTTCCCTTGTTCCAACAATAGATAATATGGAAATATTTCTGCACAATCTAATACCAGGTCAACGATTTATCGATTGCTATAATCCCTCTATGCCTACTACATGGACTAATAAGAGGTCGTGTATCCTTGATTTTACTCTTTTACAATAGTATGTGTCTCAAGGGGAAAGAGCATGTAATGTTCATCGAGAAATAAAACCATTCCCATTTCCAAACATTCCCCCCAACTGTATCTGCATCTGAATCATCTTACTCAGTCTCTTGACGAAAATCTCAATACTTGATCCATCACCAAATCCTCTTCTTTGACTATGATATAGGCCCTTTCCCGACAACTCCATTGGAGGTACAAAACACTCCTCTAATCAAACTTCCTTCGATGAGCTCTCTGATGGTACTCGACTACCTGACTGGACGAGAGAAAGAAAAAATGATTGCTCATATGTCGATTGATTTATTCATGCTTTGATTATATTTCCCTTCCCGATTGATTTATTCATGATTTGATTATATTTCCCTTCCTCGTAAGAACATCAAATATTAGGAGGTATTGTGGCAATCTTACACTAAACTTAAAATGAGTTAAATTTAAGTGCATTGAAGTCAAAGATGAAGTTTAAAATAATTTTTAATTTATTAAAAGTTTATGGGAATCAATTGAAATATAGGTTTGGTTTGTCCCTACCCTCTCTTTTTTTCGTGATTTTTAATTTTTAACTTTTTGAATGAAATTATGATCTCTTGTTGCCGATAGACATTATTTTGTCTGTAAATCCATGGCATTCTACAGCCCCACTCTAAGTTCTATTCCCATTAGATACTTATATACAAAGAGTGCGAGAGACTTGATATATCCCACGATGTTGCAATAAAGCTAAGATCTTTGTCCAATTGAGTATGAAATTTCCAAATGCGTCCGAGGAGAAAATCAACAATTTCATAATCAGTGCATGTGTCAAATATGTTAAAAATAATACAAACTCCTCCCCTCATCCTACATGTCCATCCCATCATAAATTTCGTCTTCCCTCATCCTAGGTCCATGTTCCCACCATCGCAATTGTGAAAATCCACTAGTATAGATAAATAGTTGTCATTGGAGATATTAGTCAAGAAGAAAGAGAGAATGGTTGATGAACCTTTTTAATGAATTAAACTAGGTTAGGGAACTTTATATCCATGCGATTCAAGTTCGAAGTTGCCAAAGGTATGTAAGGATGAGATCTTCAAGTGCAATTGCCCCACTAGATTTCACTCACAATATCACGGTTTTCCTTCCCCTTCTTTCCTCATCTTATGTATCCATTCCCTTATTCACTTCAACTTTGTCATTTGCCCAATAAGGACTAATGCTAATATATAACTTACAAATATAATTTAGATTAAGTTGAACTAATAATGTTGTTGTTGTTGGGTCAAAATAGTAATGAGCTATCCAATGTAAATTATCACTAATAGTGAAAAGATTATATACAAATATACACACATTAGTATCAATGTGTAAATTAAAAATATGAAATCATATAATGAATGTTGAGTAATTACATATTAATTTGATAATAACATGTTAAAGTGTTTGTGGAGGAGGGCAGGGGTGTGTGTGGAGGAATGGAGTGGTGAGGATATCGAAGTTGAGAAGTGGAAAAATAGGAAGGAGGACAATGAGATAGTGGACTACTCCATTGATCCATTAGAAGGACTAAGAGGAAATTGCATCTTCCTTCCAACACCAGTGTTTCAGTTAGAGCATAACCTTGGTAAGTCTGCATTCACACCAGAGGTAAGTAGCATTATGGAAAAGAATGAGTGTCCGTTGGGCTTTTTTTTATCTCCAAAAAAAACTATCCACAAGGGACAAAAGGGATGTGAAGGTTTACTTATTATGTTTAATACAAGGACTTTAGAAAAATCTTCCCTTTCTCCTTTGTGGAGAGAAATAATGTTTGGGGATCAAATCCATGAAAATTATCCTAGGACTATTGAAAAAAATCCATTATTGGCCTCATGCATGAAGTGGCTTGATGTGATGAGTGAATAGTACTAGATATTGTGGCCCCCCACTACCACCCCCTCATACTATCTCAAATGCACCACCATGTTTAATTTGCCATGCACAAATCACACTTTAATGGATCTAGACTCTCTACCAACAACCAAGCCTGACCATCACGATTTTGCATTGGGAGATCAAGGCTCTAAGCTATTAGTGGAAGTGTTGTGTGGTAGTCACATTTTTAAGGTTTCTAAGAAAGTGACAATATAATGAGCAATGAAGAGAGGGGAAGACAACATGTCTCACTAAAGGAAGATGTAGATTGTTAAATCGTGGAAAGAAAAAATAAAACTAGTAGTGAGTGAGGATGTTTCACTAGATCAAATAAGCTACTACTAGGAATTCACTTTGGTAAGGAAGTTCCACAACTACTTCATTTTGAGATTTCAATATGTCAGTGGATGCAAAATCATTGGAGACCAATTATAGGGTATGTACCCTCCTATTATATCTTCGAGAAGGGGTGGATAGCCTTTTTGTTCAAAGTAGGTAGATATATGGAGACAATTCGACAACATAACTAGTTTTGGAGTAACACCCCATTGTCATTCAAAAATTGGTTTCCTTGATTAAACCCATAAAAGGAAAGTCTGAATTCTCGGGCCATGTGGGTCAAACTTGCAGGACTATCTATTGAACTATGGAAAGAGAATTTCTTCAAGTAGATTGGGAATACCCTTGGAAAACGCATGAGTGTTGATGAAAGAACAAAGTACATCTCTTTCAAGTTGTAGCAAAGGTTTGCATGGAAATGGACTTGAGACAAGGCTTACCTACATCCATGGTCATTGTATATGGAAAATGGGAGATCAACCAAGTGTTGGACTATCAAAATATCCCCTTTAGATGTAATTCATGTTGTTAACATGGACATGTTAAGAAAGACTACCCTCTAGGTCACCTTTAGGTATACTAGAGTGGGTTGAAGGAAGGTATAAGACTAAACATTATGGTTTTGTATACGAGGATGCATAAGAATCTAGGTTTTAAAAAAGGACCTATTGGATCAAAAATTTATATGGGATAAAAGAGGAAATTCTATATGGAAATACCTCAAAGATCTACTTATCTGACAAGCACTTCACAAAAAATGGTATATAGTCCAAGTTTGATTGAATTAGAGGGACCTAGTCAAGCAAATGGAGGTCTTGTCAAATATTACCTAGAAGAACAAGAGCATTTTTATATGTAAATTGAAAGGTAGTTGATGTTCAAGCACAAAACCAATAAAAACGAGGAGGTGGAGTTAAAGGAGGTATGCACAATGTTGTCTTAAGAGACTTCTTCTCCCAACACAAAAGATGGTAAGAGCACTAAAAGACCCTGATGTTCAAAAGGAAAAGTCTCAGTTAATGAAAAGGGAGAATGTTCCACTAAGAACTATGTGTATAACACCAACCTAGGAAGTAGGATTTCGCTTGGGATGGAAGTCCTATCACATATTATGGAAAAGGATACTAGGTTCTCAACCTTGAACAAAGATGGAGGATCTTATGGAGAATATGAATAGAGGGGAAGATAATTCTCTTGATGGGTATGAGAGGAGTAGGGGTAGATACTCATTAGAAAGGAAATGACATTGTGAATCTCTGGGAACCTTTTGAAAATGTGAATAATGGAAATATTCCTCATTATTGTTCAAGTTCCTCCAAAAAACAATGCTCTATAGAAGGTGATATTGAAATAGGAGGAGGTTTGGAGGTAGATATAATTCATACCAATAATGCTCCTACTTAGAGGAGAACATTCTTCATCCATCTGGAAAATCATAAGCAAAAAGAGAGGACGTCAAGGCTAGGAAATTGAAGACCATCGACCAATGACCCTTAGAGTATGAAAAACCCAAGAAAGGTTAAAAATGATAATTATGTCTCTCCAAGTTCATGTGTTGAGTGCTTCCCACTAAAAAAGTGTTGTACATAGGTTAGTAATTGCACAAAAGTTAGATGTTATCTTGCTTCGGGAAACTACGCTACTAGGTAATGCTTCTATTACGATATTGGGTGGGGTTTTAAAGGGGTGGGAGTTTTTAGTTTTAGATGTCATTGGTAAGTCAATAGGTTTGTTCATATCTTGGAATAAGAGATCCAAATTAAGGGATTATTAATTCCTACGCTCATCTATCAAGACAAAAATACAATTTATCATTGGATCTCGGTAAGAAATTATCTATATTTAATATTTATGGACCATATGTAAATAGGAAATCCTACTAAGATGTTATGTTCTTTAAGATAGTATTAAAATGGGTCGAATTGTTGTGGGAGGAGATCTAAACTTTACTTTAAATTGGATTGAAGTCTAGAGGGAAAACAATAGAGTGGATAGTTTGGTTGATTTCTTGATTCAGAAGATGGAGGAGGTTAATCATTGTGATGTAGAACCTTTGAAAATGCCTTCAACTTGGAACATACCAAGTGAAGAGGGTATCCCCAAGAGGCTTGATATATTCTTGATCATAGACAAAATGATGAGTGAAACTAACAAGGTTGGGTTTAGGGTTAATTGTGGAGGGTGCTCTGACCATTCCTTTATTTTTCTACATTTAGAAAGAAATGGTGTTAAACCACCAAATCCACTTAAATTTAATTCTTATTGGCTTCAATATGAGGAATTTTAGACACTAATTAAGCTTTAATGAGTTCACATTGATGTTGAGTGAGATGGGTTTGCAATGTTTCAATTTAATGAGTCATTAAAGAAAGTAAAAAACCACACTATGGAGTGAGCTAAGGAAAGATTTAACAATACACAACAAGATCTCTCGCCTCTTGAAATTCACATAGATCATATTCATAATCAAAATACTAGTGGGGTTTTCATAAAAGATGAGATTACAAATCTTAAATGATTGGAGGACTCTAAAAGGGCACTACTAGCATGGGAAAATTCCACGTGGAGGCAAAAAGTAGAGCTACCCAACTAGCTCAAGGTGATGAAAATACTAAATTATTTCATAATTATGAAAACAAAAGGAATAACTTAATTTATGTTTGAGACATTTGAAAGGGATAAAGGGTAACCATCTTCAAGGAGGTGGCCAATGTAGGCACCTCTCATTTGAAATCTCTCTTTCAAGAAACCCTAAGAGAAAAATTGACAAAAATTGTAAACCATTCTTCTTTTTTCCAATATTTGTAGATGTTGAGAAAAATAATCATCTTATGGAGGTCGACACAAAAAATGATATAAAATAATCTCTTTGCTCCTTTTAAAAGGATAAACTCTCGAGTTTGATAGATGGACGATTGATTTTTCCTTGAGGTTCTATGAACTCATTGAAGGTGACCTAATGATGGTAGTGGAAGAATCTGGGAGGTATAGGAAAGTCCTGAGGGATTTTAACTCTACCCTTTTTAATATGATACCAATGAAGAAAGCCTTGAGTACCTTTGAGGACTTTCAACATGTTTCACTTTACAATACAATCTATTAAATTATTTCAAAGGTGTCTACAAGAAGATTGAATCCTATTTTGTTAGAAGTCATATCTTAAGAACAATTTGGTGTTTTGAGTGGTAGACAAATACATGACGATGTTGGTGTGGCTCAAAAGGATCAACATAGCATAAAAACCAAGAAAAACATTGTTTAATTATCAAATTGGATATTTCCAAGGCACATAATAGGGTGTATTGGTTCTATTTATGCCTAATACTAGTACATGTGGGTTGTTGTTTGCATATTGTAAACTAGATTGAAGGATGTTTGAATTATGTCTCATTCTCTATGCTAATAAATGGATATGCAACTCCATTTTTCACTCCTTATAGGGTCTAAGGTAAGGATTCCCATTATCCCCTTTCCTATTCTTATTGGAGGAAAAGGGTCTTAGCAGATACTTGTAGTATTTAAGGAATACATGAGGATTAAAAGGCTTAAAAATGGGAAGACAACATATACTTACTCGCCTCATATTTGTTGATGAAATCAAATTATTTGGGAATGGTTGAGAGGGGGATCCAAATAAATATGAGGAGGTGTTGGACTTATACATGATAGCTACAAGGATGGAAATAAACATTCAAAAGTTATCAATCGAGTTCAGTGGTATTCCAAGTGGAGAGGAAATGGCTCTAAAAACTACCCTTCACCAAAATTCCTTTCCAAAAAGGAATAAAGTATTTGGGTTTTGTCTTGAAGACTAGTGATTATGGCTATCGAGATTGGATATGTCTTTTCTCAAAAATACAAAAGAGAATTCAAACATGGTGTAACAATTGGCTTTCATTAAGGGGCTAGACTCACACTTGTCAATTTAGTTTTTGAGGCTACGAATATCTATTGGCATTCTCTTACATACATATCCATTGGTTTTCAAAAGAAGATTAAAAAGAAGTGTTTCAACTTCCTATGGATAGGGAGAAAGGAGAAGGATGGTATGGCCCTAGTGAACTGGAAGAGACTCTTAAAGCCAAAGTCACTCAAAGGATGGGGGCTCAAAAGCATCCAAGTTTTTTGTTAGGAAGTAGCACAACTAGATCTTTCATTTAAAAAAGTCTCCATAACCCAATAGTTAAAGTCATTAGTCTCTTGCATTGGAGAAATAAAATCATTGCATTGGGATACGTAGAATCACGAGATATTGAAATTGTTTAAGTTGGGATCTTTTATATATGCTTTAAGCTTGTCAAAGCCTCTAGGGCGTTTAGATTGGTCAAGTGGATCTTGAGCTATATCTAATTAAAGTCTACAACCATTAGGGCTGCAACAAATCATCTTCTATTTTGATTCTAACTTGCAATTTAACTGTGGAAATATGCTAGTAAACCATCATTATCATTCTGCTGCTAATTAGTGAACTTTTTGTCGGATTACTTGCTTGTTTTCGTGGTTAAAACTTGCAGCTGTAGAAAATATTTGCTACAACCACTTGGTTGTTACAAACTTACTTTGTAAACTTCATATAACTACCCTCTAAAACCACTAAACAATATTACCAACTTAACGAGAACTGTGACCTCAAAATGAGAACTCTAGCCCTTAAAACCCATATTTTTGCATAAAAAACATGAAAATCAACCCCCAAATAAAAAAGTGGTGCTACCGGAAACACCATTTTTTCTAATGGGGTTAAAATTACAACCTTTTTTAAACATGACCTTCAAAACTCATATGGTTGCTTAGAAAAACATTAAAATTAACACCTAAATGAAAAAGTGAAGCTACCTAAAACAAAATGTTTTTTTTCTAAACATTGAAATTATAGCTCTTTACGACCTAATTGAAATTGTGGCATTCCCCGAATGGGGTGCCTACTCGACATGAAGGACACAACACAACATAGGGCCACTTGGCTAGGCCACATGGCCACAAGTGGCAGTCTCATGTCATGTCCACCCTCTCAGCATAGGGCCACTCGACCAGGCCACATGGCCACAAGAGGTAGTCTCACGTCACGTCACGTTGGCATTTGCTGGAAGGCAACTTCTCCGCCATCACCTTACCTCCCACACGCTCACCCAACAACTTACATGCTTCAACACCTTACCTCCCTCATGCAAGTATTCATGGCGCTGCACAACGAGACATCCCGGTCAGCTCCGCGCTAGAATGAAACGTTTTCTCCTGCCCTTTTCTTTCGAAGCAACCTCCCCAGAGCTCATTTCATTCTCAATCCTGATCTCCAGACTTGGTGGGTTCCTTTCTTAGGAGTTTTGGAGCTCTCCGGTGCTTACCCTCCCTCTTGGCAGCTTCTAGTGCGCATAGACCCTCCCTTCATGCCACGACCAAGGGGCAGATCAAGGCGAGGTGCAGGCTGGTATCGGGCCTGGGGTAGGGAACCTCCTCCTTCAGTTCAGTCGCGTGCGGCCCAAAACCCTTCCCCAGCCAATTCCTCCCACTGCACTTTGGACTCTCCCCGTCCTCTGGCTCCCATGGACGCCCAATTGTCGAGAGAAGTCTTTCCCATTCCCCTCACCTGCTTAGTCGTCCCTTCTTCGTCAAAACTGAACGTGGATCCAGAAACTAGCCTTTCTCCCCTCTCAAACCCCTACAGCTGTAGAATTGAATGGTTTTATCTAATGGGTAATTCAATTGGCTATGCACCACCTCCCCCCTCTCCCCCTCGCTATCCCTTCCTTCCCCCCCCCGCCCCTTGTCCTGCCCCTGCATTTTCGCCTTCATCCCCTCACTTGGACTCTTCTTCCTCCTCCCCTCTCTCCCACCGCCTTTCTCCCTTGAATATTAGGGACGTAGAGCGGGCTGAGCTCTTGACCACTCTTGACAACATAAAAAAGGAGTTGGAGGACATAAAAACGACCATACATGAAGTGCAGTCAAGGGAAGATGATCGTTGGCGCAGGGTGGATAATGTGATGGCGTTTTTGCAAGACCTGCAAAGAGCCATGGTGGATCGAGAAAAAGGGAAAGCACAAGAAACATAGGTCTACGCTGGACCGCGTCTTTGTCTAGGTCACTAATGCTTTCCCATGTTTTATCTTTTTCTTAGTCAATATTTTGGCCCTGTGTGGCATAGTAGAATGTATGCCTTCTTGCATTTGACATCAGGCCCTACGTGGCCACGAAGACAAAATTCATCTTTTGAACTAGACATCAGGCAACGGTGGTTTCCCAATTGGGCACCGTTACCCCTCTTCGATTTTGGACACCTGGCAGAAGTGGTTTCCCAACTAGGCACTAATGCCAGGTAGTCAGATAACTCTCAGGCATCTGTATTTTTGATCAGGATTTAATACACAACCTAACTTACAAAAAAAAATAAAAAATTGTGGCATTGACAACAGATTCCTACGCAAATAAACAACCCAAAATTAAACCCCAAATGATCGCTTGGAAATTTATTAAAAAAAAAATAGAAAGGAGAAAATCTTGAAAAATATGTGTTTTTTAAAATAAAGAAAAAAACACATTTAGAAAAACATATTCACAACTCAAATTAAAAAAATAAAATAAAAATAAACGTAAAAAAAAACAAAAACTAAAAACAAATAAATCAAATTTAAAATTTCCCAAAAACACCCATTTTAAAAACAAAAACTCTAAAGTCATTATTTTTTTTCTAAAAATTAAAAACTA
>ML835036.1:25170-48960 GCA_009831015.1 Picea engelmannii
AAATCTCTTTCAAACTTCTTGTTTTTCTAGGAGGACTAGATGGAGGTGTTGTTTGAGTATCAACTTGAGATCCGGTTGATGGAGAAGATGAAGATGAATTTGATGGATAACTCCTTGAAGGTGATCCTGCATTTCTTACAACATAGGGATGCAAAGATTGATCGTTGTTATCAAAAATCAAATTTTCAATATGTGGGGTAAGCTCTTTATCGTCTCCTTCATTCTTATGATAAACTCCCCCTTCATCAAAGATCACATCTCTACTAACATAAAGTTTATTAGTAAGTGGATCAAAACACCTGTAAGACTTGATTTCTTCTGAATATCCAATGAAAATACATTTCATTATTTTCCATCTAATTTATGTCTTTGTTGTGCAGGAATGTGAACAAAGCATGCAGACCTAAAAATTTTCAGATGAGAAATAGTTGGTTTTCTACAAAACCAAGCTTCATAAGGAGTAGAATTTTTTACAATCTTTGTAGGACTCATGTTGATGATATATGTAGCTATATGGACTGCATCTTCCCAATACATGTTTGAAAAACTCTTTTCTTCTAACATACATCTAGCCATCTCTACAATTGTTCTGTTTCTCCTTTCTACTGTAACATTTTGTTGAGGAGTATAAGTTGTAGTTAACTAATTTTTGATGCCATGTGAGCTGCAAAAATCTTTAAAATAATTGGAGGTGAACTCTCCTCCTCTATCAGTTCTTAAAACTTTCAAATAGAACCCTGATTCCTTCTCAACACGTGCTTTAAATTTTTGAAAAAAGCTAAAATCTTGAGACTTCTCACTTAGAAAATAAACCTAGGATATTCTTGAAAAGTCATCGACAAAAAGAAGGAAATATTTGTTTTCTGCAAGGGAACAAGTTTGCATCGGGTCACAAATATCTTCATGTACTAAAACCAAAGGTTCGCTTTCTCTAAAATGATGTTGGGGAAAGTTGTATCTATGTTTCTTCCCTATTACACAACCTTTAGATAACTTGTTACCAGGATTTGTGAGATTTGGTTGATGGAGAAGATGAAGATGAATTTGATAGATAACTCCTTGAAGGTGAGCCTGCATTTATTACAACATAGGGATGCAAATATTGATCGTTGTTATCAAAAATCAATTTTTCAATATGTGGGGTAAGCTCTTTATCGTCTCCTTCATTCTTCTGATAAACTCCCCCATTTATAGTGTTATGTCATTTGCGTTGTCTCTTCTGTTTGGTTCATTGTTCACTATACATTTGTTTGTTTGTCATATGTTGTAGAGACTAGGGGGATTGAATTTGACAGGAAGAAGGTTGAAGGATACATAGAGGAATTGGTATGCAGTTCCACACCTATAGTTTTCATTTTTCTTTTTTTCACTATTTTCATATTATCTGACTATAGCTAAGAAACATCTTCAAAATCACAACTTAAGATATGAAGCAAGTAATTGATGTTGAGTCCTATGAAATAGATATAGATTCCATTGTACATGCCAACATTGTCCAGGTATTGCATAACAATGGGCTTTTTAGATTGGATGCATTCTCGTATACTGTGGGAGATTGTATCTTCAATGCATTTCAAGTTCTATTGCATTTCGTTATTCCTCGACCGACCTGTGCAATGGATTGATAGATTATTTCTTGGGTTTTTTATAAAATGGCGATGTTGAGGCATTGGAGTCATATCAATATGAATTGGCATATGATTTTCTTTGCCAGTTGCATGGAATACATGATGTCACTACGTATTTTTCAAAGATGCGGTTGTATGCATCTTCAACTCCGCCTGCACATGAGAGGGGACTTTGGGGAGATACATTTTGTATACGGTGGCTATCCAAGTGGCTGAATATATCAATTGGAATATGGTCATTGACAAGAATATATATATATATACTATTAAACAAAACTGCATCTAGGGTTCCATATTGCATCTTGTCCAAGATATCTACTATTCAACAAAACTGCATCTAGGGTTTCATATTGCATCTTGTCCCATGATGCCAATCCTATCAGTGGTCATTATGAACCACTACTCTATAGAAAAGTATCCATATGCAATCTTGGAGGACCTCATATTTAGTTGTCCCTCATTTTCAAAGACCTTGAATCGCATTGGAAATGAATTATACATTCCCATGGCTTGCACATAGCGACACTTATTGCATCTAGTTGTGGAGATAGTCTGTTCAATGCAATTTTCTATTTGGTAGCAACATAGTTCCATGTGCAATTTTCTATTTGGTAGAAACATAGTTCGATGTGCACTCGTTGTGGATTTACACTGTACAATCCTTTTGCAATGCAATTATAGGCGACAACCAACAAGCTTTTAACTACTTGCATCAACACCTTTTACCATATCTCCTAGAAAGTATGCCGATAATTGAAAGTTGGAAACAATACCTTCTAAACATGGAACTCCCATATAATAAAGGAAATGTAGAGGGTGGAAGATTCTATTTGCAATGGCTCTCTATCATATTTAGAGTAAATATCCAGGTCTGGTCGACCCTGTTGAATGGTACTTTCCATTCCTACTGTATTGATTCAAACTATGATTGAACAATTGACATCATTTCCTTGAAAACCGATACACCACATATCCATTATCAACCTTTGATGAAAAATACTACTAGTTCAGGGTCCACTATCCATGCCACCCAAACCACATCGAATCTGCATAAGCGACACATGCTATTTAATGAGAATGAAACTAGTCCCAGTTGTGATGCGGCCATACAAATCTTAAAAAAAAATGTAGACTAACTTATCACAACTTGAAAAAGGTCATACGTGAGAGAAAAAAATACATTGGTAGTATAATAAATACTACCATTTCAGGAGCTAGTGTCTATGCCACCCAAACCGCATCGAATCTACATAAGCGTCGCATGCTATTTAACCAGAATGAAACTCATCCAAGTTGTCATGAGGTCATACAGACCTTGAACAAAAAATGCATATTAACTTATCACAACTTGGAAAAGGTCATACGTGAGAGAAAACAATACATTGGTATGCTTCCTTTTAGACAAAAACTCACATATCAAAACCTACAAAAAATTGTTCATGCACAACACAAAGACATTTTCTCATTTTCTGGTGAACAAAAACATCACATGTCGATTGACAAAGAACATCACATTTTGCACCATCAAGATGGTGATGATGCAATGCTCAGAAGAAATGTCGATTCCACCTCCAACATGGCTTCTCAACAAGTGAAACTAGTTTCCAGTGGAAACCATAAGTTAACCTACCACATGTTGAAAAAACATATATGTGAGAGAAACAGGTACAACCACATATCCCACAATGGTCATGGTACTGAACGAGAGGAAAAAATTACATTTTGTGGGCTAGAGTCGACACCATGTACTGCTAGCAATGAAAACCAACAAACACTTTCTACGCATGCTTTTCTAGGGAAGAAAGAGGCAAAACAAATCTATATGAAACAAATTAAAGACACTCCTTCCATTGCATGTGCAATTTGTGATCAATTGAATTTTGCAAAAAAAACTAAGTTTTTCACAGCTGATTTCGAAGCATAATACCTCGGATTGACACTAAATGATAGAACATTTTCCAGTGGCAATATTTGTCATCCATGCAAACGATCACTTGAAAATGGAAAACCGGCACACTTTGCAACGCCTGACCTTATAAGATGTAATACACCACTACCAGATGAAAGTACACTTACAAAACTTGAAGATAGACTTGTGTCTCTGCGAATTGCATTTGCACAAATCAGACCTTGAGGCTATAAATGACCCCAAATGGGCTTAACATGATCAATAATTAATGTGCATGTTCAACTAGATGTTGTACACAAATCCTTTTCACAATTCATTAACGATACAATGACAATTATTGTAGCTCTCAAAAGATGCTTGCAATAAAATAATGCATACTAGACAAGTAAAGTGTGTGTGCATGTTGTCATGAAAGCATTAAAATAATTATGTTCCAGGGGCCTGTACAAAGCACATAACATTTGTATAAATGAGAACTAGAACAATGTTCTTGGAGAAGGGGATGACAATTTTGCATAGAATTTCGAGACTGCTAGTGAATTTGATACAAGTGATGAATCGGACAATGAAAGACTTTATGAAACATTGATATATGGATTCACTGACTAACTGCACATTCGTGACTTGCAAGACAAGATTGTCGAAATTGCACCTGCTGAAGGGAAACATCCACTTGGAATATTCAAGGACAAATTTGCTGAGGAAATGAACTTCCCAACATTGTTCTATGGATATCCACATACCAGTGAAATTACAAAACGATTCAACTACCATAAAATAGTTCGATGGGAACTGCTACATTCAAGCGGTGACTTCTCCTGTCACATAGCAAATTTGTTTTTCAAAACAATTCCCATAATAATTGAGCAAGTTCTCTCTTGCATGTGGGTGTGAATAAGAAAAGGCCAGCTACAAGGAAGAAATTTATTGGCCAAATATGTAGAGTACAAAGAAAACCTAGAAAAAATCCTAAAATATGATATTGGATACATATATTTCAAAAACATTCACATCTCTCCTGACTACTTGCAACAAAACAAGAAAACTATTTTTGCAAAGATTCGACAATTGGGACCGCCAACATTTTTCATCACATTTACAAGTGTAGAGCATCGCTGGGATCCGTTGGTCGCTACGATGTCTTCATTGTATAGGAACAAGAACAGGAAAAAACAAATTGATACATTGGAAAATAATGACATTGACTACCTCATAAGAAAAGACCCAGTGACATGTACTTGCTACTATAGGCATAGAATAAATTCTTTGAGGCAATTGATATGCCATGAAGAAATGTTCTTCAGAAAAATATCGAACTACGTTTTTTTGACTGATTTCCAGAATAGAGGGAGTGAGCAAACTATTGTGGATAGAGGGTGCACCGGTCTATGGAAATGAAAACAACTCATAGATTGAGAATTTTGTGGACAAACACATAACATGCAAAACTGATCATTTGGATCCAGAACTTGCCAAATTTCATAGACATTATCATATAAGAAGCTGTAAAAAATGAAAAAAATCACATTGCAAATACAACTTCCCTGTGTTTCCAATGAGAACAACAAGAATCATAGAGCCAATTAGTTTAGAGGACAATGTTGTCATTGACAAATCTCAATCCTTGTTCGCATTTCTAGAAAAATAAGACTTTGATGAGTTAATGAGCTTGGAGGACTTCTTGACATAACTAAATCTAACAGAAGATGAGTACATCCAAGCCATACAATGTACACTTAAAAAACCAACGGTTTTCCTTAAACGAAAACTTTCCCATATTTGGAACAACAGTTTCTCCAAGGACATGCCAGTTATGTTGAATGCAAATACAGATGCACAATATGCCCTCAATGCATATGTTGTAGCATCATATTATACCTTGTATATGACAAAGGTTGAAAAATTTATCACAAGTGCATTCAAAAGAATATAGAAAGAACATGAAATAAGTCATATTGATGCTATGCAAATGATATGTACGCTTGGAAATACATTACTTAATCTTTAACAAGTGTCTGCTCAACAAGCAGTCCACATTGCACTTTCCCTGCCCTTGAACTGTAGTTCAAGGAAATGTGTCTTCATAAACACATCTCCACTTGATAAACACACATTTGTGCTTAAACCACCGTCTTTGCTAGAACAAGAGCCTGGAAATTTAGAGGATGTACTATGTCACTCTATTATTGATTATTACCTCCAACGTCCATCTCCTATTAAGCATATCTACTTAGCAGAGTTCATATCGCATTACAAAAAAAATGGTGCACCCATAAAAAGAAAAAAAACCTCTGTAATACACTTTGTCAAATACAACAAACACACTGACTATGAAAACTATTGTATGGAAAAACTACTTTTATATGTTCTGTTTGATCAAAATGAAAACACATTAAAACATAACATCCCTACATGGGAAGATGCGTATATTTCTTATGAGGCTACAATACAAACCAATGAATCTAGATTTACATACAATGTTAATCCAACATGGGGTGATCTAGAAAGTGTAGTTCATGAACTAGAAAACCCTTACAATGTTGATGAGACATTCACAAACTGTTAAACAAATAGAACTCTCTATGAGTCCTATGACTTGCAACAAGATTTGCCTTGTCCTTGAGAAGTCGACATTGAAAAACCTATCAATCTTGGCTTTCAAGTGACAAAACATCCTTTCCTTATTGAAAATAATGAATACCACAGATTCATACATCTGTTGAATAGAGAGAAGAAAACAATTCTAAAGGACATTGCAATTTAAAAATGCTTGAGCATGCACACTCCTGTGCACTTGTTCCTTACAAGGGGGCAAGAACATGCAAGACATTCATAGCGAAATCACTATTCAAAATGCTTATACGAATCTATGATTCATACAATTCCTTTGATCCTATGAAACCAAAGGGGCTAATAGTTTCATACACAAGAAAAGTTGCATATAATGCAGGTGGAACAACAATCCACTCTGCATTTTTTATGCCTTTTAACAAGTCACAGTTTCTTCCACTCAGCAAGGAAATGTTATATACCTTGTCTAAGATTTATGACGAACTGCAACTTGTCTTCATAGATGAGGCATATTTGATTGGAAGTCGCTTCTTGTATTTCATTGACAACTGACTGAGAAACATAAAACATGTGCAAACCAAATACTTTGGAAACATTGACATGATATTCTGTGGATATTTTTACGAGGCACAACCCATCCAATATTCTTTGATATTTGAACAACCTATGGTCAATATGAAAACAATAACACATGACTTCTAGAAAGACAAAATAAAATGCTTTGAATTACATACTACAATGCACTAGATAGATGAAACATTTATTGCAATTTTGAATAGAATGCAAACAAACAACCAAACACATGATGACTTAACAAATATCAATTCAAGGTGCATGCAACCTGCACCAAGAGACCCAATCTTCACTTTCTTGTTCTACATGAATATGTATGTTGTAATGCATAAAAGGTACATGCTATCGCTCATGCCTGGCGATGATACCATCATCAATTCAATTGACCTCAGAGAATACAGCCATGGAAATGTACCATGTCATGAACATACAACCACTTTTCCTTTGCAACTTGTCCTAAAATTAGACATGTTGGTTGAAATATATGCCTACAACTATGATTCACATGATGGCTTGGTAAATGGTCAGATGGAATACTCAAAGGCTATACAAAAACATAAAAAATTGATGTCCTCTAGATTAAGTTCCATGTGTAGAAATTTCGATACAAATGAATGTATTCTTGTGATTCTCCTGATCTAACAATTTCCGCTACTGTCAAATACAAAATCACTTCTACTATTATTCTTGTGGATTAAATTAAACCATGATCACAACCATGCGCACAAAGTGAAATATCAATAACACACAACACATAAGTTTTACTGGGAAAGCGTAAAGCTAAAAACCCCACTATCATATATTATGTATATCATGAATCATGAAACAATATCATACAAAACTCTAATCCAAGAGCTCTCAGTACAATACAATCATCTCACACTGTCATACACAAATTAGCAAATACATGTGCCAATTCCTGTGTCCAGACATCTTGCCTCCTCTGCACAATCTTTGCAATTCGAATTCTCACAATGATCTCGATTCATGGAATTGCCTCGTTTGCACATGCTCATAAGCATATCCAATGTATGTGTGATCAAATCACAACTGATAGCCAAACTATCCCTTTCACCTGTTATCTCAACTAGGTCTCCACTGGATCTGACATGCATGTAGTTAACCATGGAGAATCTTCAGTTGCATGTGAGTTCACTAATTAACTGAACTCTCACTAGTGCATGTTTAGTTACAACTAGTACAATTGATCTTAACTCACTTAACTACACTTATAGTTCTATTACAAATCCAACTCACTCAGTTATGAATGAAATAATAGATCAATATTTATTGTCTAATTTATTTAAGGGAAAAGTAAATTAGACACATGTTTCTTATTGAATTTTCAACACTCCCTCTCAACAAGAAACGGATTATCCTTCACCCCAATCCTGTCTCTATGATATTCGAATTTGCTCCTAGTAAGTGCCTTCGTCAGAATGTCTGCATCATGATCTTCCATAGGAATGTATTGAAGCAACATGATCTTCCGCTACACAAAATCTCTAAGATGATGATACCGGATATCTATATTCTTAGATCTGTCATGAAACACATGATTAATCGAGAGTTTAATGCAACTCTGATTATCACAATAAATCACTGTCGGATCTAAATGAGAACCAAACAAACCAACCAAGATCTTCCTCATCCAGATAGCCTCACATGTAGCTTGAATCACTGCCATGTATTCCACTTCCGCTGAACTAAGTGCCACGGATCTCTGTTTCCTGTTGTACCAAGAAACAACTATAGATCTGATACTAAAGATCCCCCCTGATGTGCTCTTTCTATCTGTTGGGCTGCCCGCAAATGCATTGGTAGGCTCTGATCATGCAACATTGCTCATGCTGCACCAACAATCATTCTGTTTTTTCTCTCTGCGACCCCATTTTGCTATGGATTATGTGGCACTATGAGTTCTCTTTGAATTCCTTCTTTGTTGCAGAAGTATTTGAATTCGTTAGAGATGTATTCTCCACCATTATCGCTCCTTAGAGCCTTCACTTGCTTCCCCGACTCTTTCTCCACCAATTCTTTAAACTCACAGAACTTTGAGAATGTTTGATCCTTCTTCTGCATGAATAATATCCAACATTTACGAGAAAAGTCATCAAAAAAAATAACATAATACCTGTGTTTTGTTGTTGAAGCAACCGAGAATGGTCCACACACATCCGTGTGAATTCTCTCCAAGATCACTGAAGCACGGTTCTCCTTTTCATGAAAGGTGGACTTTACATACTTCCCCAGGGTGCACCCCTTGCACTGATCTAACTAAGAAAGCGTTCCCCTTGGAAGTCCAGTAGATATCTGCTTCATGATCTTCAAAGCTCCATGATGAAGATGGCCCAATCTCCTGTGCCATAATTCACCCTCATCCTGGCTCACCACTTTTTCTGCCTTGCCTATCATGGCATTACAATCATCTACCTCCAGCATGTAGAGATTATTAACTCGAATCCCTATCTTCTTGACTTGACTTGTTGCTTTATGTCGCAGGTAGGCTTTACCACTGCTAAAAACAACATCATGGCCTCTATCCTCCAACATTATGACTGAGACCAGGTTTTTTCTTTAGACTTTGAACATGCATAACACTTTTCAATTGAAATGGTTTACCTAACTCCCTGTGAAAGGTAATGGTACCAATACCAGTTGCACTGTATCGTCCATCGTCGCCCATATCTATATGCATTCTGAGATCTTTCTCCTCCAAGTCAATGAAAAACTCTCTATCTCTCGTCATGTGGAATGAAGCGCCACTATCCAAATACCACACCGATCCCGATGCACTTGAAGCCATGCATGCAATGAAATAGAAATCAAGCTCAAATTGTGAGATAAGAGCCTTACCAGTTGCAGATCCAACAATCGTATTGTTCTTCTTCTTTGGTGGACAGTTAGTAGCGAGATGCCCATGTTCATGACAGTGAAAACACTTCACTTTGGACAAATCCATCTTCTTGAATTTAGACTCGAATTTTGGATGGAATTTCTTCCATTTTCATTTCCTTTCCTTGGCAGTCAAAGCACAATCCTCTTCTTCATCACGCTTTGATGAAGATCCATCTCTGGTGTTCCGCCTGAACTCCTCTTGCACTAGATCCGACCACCGTTGTTCCCAATCCGGTAATTTTTCCCTTCCATTGATAGAGTCTTGATAATTGTGCCAACTCTTAGGAAGCCCTAGGAGAACCAAGCTCACCAAATCATCAGCAACGACTGTTATTCCCACACTTCCAATCTTATCCTGACATTGGACAAACTTCGTGAGATATTTTGGAATGGTGTGGCCTTTTTCCATCTTGATCTTCCTGAGTTTATCTTTGAGCAACAATTTCCTATGGTCACTACTATTTTGGAACAGATCTGTCAAAACCTTCCACATTTCATATGGTGTGGTTTTCTCATGGAGAATTGAGACAATATGGTCTCGTACTCCCTCCAACAAAATCCTCCTCGCCTTCGCCACTTTCTTTTTCCATGCATCAAGATTTGCAGTATCTGTCACATCTGGCTTAGGAACATCTGCATCAATGTAACCCTTCAAGACATTGTCTTCAAGCACTGCCTCCATCCTGTCCTTCCAAGCAATTTAGTTAGAGACTCCTTCAAGTGCATACTCCAACCTCAATCCATTGAAAGACATTTTCAATCTTGAATCAAGTGTCGCACCAATAAAATATTGCAAATTCGAATGTTATCCAACCCAAAACTCAACTCCTGCACTTTCCTCTTTCCCTGGGAGGTTCGCACCCCACTTGAGAGCAACCTGAGGGAAGTTCACACCCTGCCTGTGTGTAGCCTGCGAACTTGCCTAGGATGTTCTCAACCTACTCCACTGTAGCCTGCGAGAATGCTCAAGAAGTTCACACCCTTCTCCACTATTAGGGTGAGGGAAGTTTACACCCTGCCTTTGTCTAGGGTGTGAGAATTACTGTTCTTGAAAACACTAGAAGTTTTCAATACTAGGGTTCACAACCAGCTAGAGATGGGACCTGCGAGAACATGATTTTGTTCTCACCTCACTTCCGTAGCTCTGTGGCCTCCGTGGCTCTGATACCATGCATAAATTTCGATACAAATTAATGTATTCCTGTGATTCTCCTGATCTAACAATTTTTGCTACTGTTAAATACAAAATCGCTTCTACTGTTATTCTTGTGGATTAAATTAAACCAAGATCACAACCATGAGCACAAAGTGAAATATCAATAACACACAACACAAAAGTTTTATCGGGAAAGCGTAGAGCTAAAAACCCGACTATCATATATTATGTGTATCATGAATCATGAAACAATCTCATACGAAACTCTAATCCAAGAGATCTTAGTACAATACAATCGTCTCACACTGTCATACACAAATTAGAAAATACATGTGTCAATTCCTATGTCCAGACAACTTGCCTCCTCTGCACAATCTCTGCAATTCGAATTCTCACAATGATCTCGATTCATGGAATTGCCTTGTTTTCAAATGCTCATAAGCATATCCAATGCATGTGTGATCAAATCACAACTGATAGCCAAACTATCCCTTTCACCTGTTATCTCAACCGGGTCTCCACTGGATCTGACATGCATGTAGTTAACCGTGGCGAATCTTCAGTTGCATGTGAGTTCACTGATTAACTGAACTCTCAGTAGTGCATGTTTAGTTACAACTAGTACAACTCATCTTAACTCACTTAAATACACTTATAGTTCTGTTAAAAATCCAACTCACTCAGTTATGAATGAAATAATATATTAATATTTATTTTCTAATTTATTTAATGGAAAAGTAAATTAGACACATGTTTCTTGTTGACTTTTCAACACCATGAGCCACATATAGGCCATCGACAAGAAAACAAGTTGTCTTATATATATAATTCAAACACTACATGTGATTGGATACCTATCTTACGAATATCAAAACCAATATCGACATCGACAAAGACAGGTCTACGAAGATTCGAAAATAGTTTCCGATTAAACTTGCATGTGCACATATAGTCCACAGATCGCAAGGACTAACACTTGATAGTGTTGCATTTGACCCTGCGGGAATTCAAATACATGGAATTGTATACACATATTTGTCCCATGTCAGAAGTATATACTTCTTGTATTTACTAAGTTCTCTTACAAAATATAACTTCAAAGTCAAACACAAAGTTGATATTGAGATTTAACAACTTAGGACTAGTGCAAAGTGGCATCTACAATATGATTACCAATCCATACAAACAAAATCATCTATATCAATTCTCTCACTTAACACGTGCAACCTACATGTAGATATGGATGATATACTCAATGACTATGACACAATGCAATCCGATATTTTGTGATTACAAGAAACATACATGACATTATGCATGCAAAACAAGAAATTTCCAAATCACAATTGCATATAAAGTTACATTATGCATGGGGTGATAATATTAGTGAAAAAACATGTAACGATTTTGGATCATATGCATTTCGAAGAAAACAATGTTGAGATGGTGCTCACAAAAGTAATTTTCCATGGATCAGAAATTGCAATACTAAATCTCTATGCTGCTCTGCATGCAACATTCTCCAACATACTAAATGTTCTTTCCAATGCATTAGAGCATTTGCATCTGAACGAAACCATTTTCATTGTAGGAGACTTCAATATTGACATGCTAAAAAATAATTCCAGAACAAAAGAATTGGAAAACTACATGTGCAAATACAATCTCCGCTTTCTTTTGGATAAGATAAACCATGTACAAAACACACTTATTGACCATGTATGGTCAAATGTGCCCATTTCTCAATAAAACATCTTTATCTTAGACACATACTGGTCTGATCACGATACAATTGGTATTGCACTTGAATTATGAAATATACATCAAACATATTGCAAAATCATATTTCTATGTCTCAAAGCATATATGTCTAGCTTGTTGCACAAAACCAAGTTATCCAACTTCTTAGTTTTTCCTAGTTTGTAATTGATTTTGGACACAAAAATGTTTTACACAATTTTTTGTATATACACATACATGGATGAAGAAAAAAAAAATGGTACATTCTTCTAACACTATTTGTTACTCTATTCCTTTTATTCTAGTTTATTTACTGTATGTGCATATTCCTTGTTTTTTCTTTACATATAAACTTACATTCATGTTCATTTTGTTTTGTACTTTCCTTCATTGAAACAAACAGGAAAACTGGACAAGGCAAAGAAATCTTAACCATAAATGTAGAAGAATACATACAAAGGTGCATACTTCTACCTATATTCCATATCCATTTGTTTTTCATTTACTCTGTCTATATTTATTCCACTAGTTTTCTACTCTTCTGTTTTTTTTCCTTAGATACTACATTTATTCATGTATATTAACTTATCTTTATGTCAATTGTATTTTTTGTGCCACTACCTTGAAATAAATCAATTTGTACTCCATCTTTTTTTCATGTTTTCCTACATAACAACTTGCCTTCAAGTCCATTGTATTCTCTGTATATCTACATTGAAAAAATAACAGACTAATTGAACACGAGGATGGAGCCTTGTGTTCCACAGCTAAGAAAGGTGGAGTATAATCTTCCAAAAGGTATGGCTACAGTGGTACCACAAAAAATACAATGCGTATGACTAATGCACATCAATATCGAGTTTGAACAATATACACATGTTCATAGCCATTGTTTCAGAAGTGACATGGGAATGAGCAGTGAACCATCGCAAACATCATCACAACGAAAAATCCAAAGGTAAGGATTCATATATTACGCTCTTTCTATGTTTATGAAACAAATATCCGCAGTTATTTATTCTACTATACCATGGTAAATATGTTTATGTCGTTTACACCACATGTTTTTTAGTTCACAAGAACTATCGACAAGTAGAAGTGAAACCTCCATCATAGTACAAGGTCTAGAAACTAAGAGGTATGGTTAAAAAAATCTGATCTGCATACGTTATCCAATTTGTGCATGTATTGAAGCATGTCATATTTTAGAATATTCTTGGATGTAAGAATGCCAAGTCATATATTTTTTCTATTTCTTGTTGAAATAGATATAAATACCATCTCTTTTAACTTGAACTAGGGTCTATTGAGCTCCAACTATATTTCATGGCTGAGAATGTTTTTCTGATAGTTGTTGTGTTTCTATCACTTGATAATTATCAGACTAAGTGTTGTTGTGTGAGGCATACAATTCATTTCTCCCTTTCTTTTTCCTATTCTATACTTACCCATTTTCCCCTTTTCTTCTTCCCCTCTATTATCTGTTTCTGGTTCTATACTTAGTCGCATATCTATGCTCATGGGTTCTCGGGGTGGTAGAGTGAGAAATTATATATCCATCTATATCTTCACATCACGAGTCCAACCGACCATTGTTCGTTTCCATACTTAGCCAATTTTATGGTCGTGGGTTCTCACGTAGGCACTATCGAACTCTCATGCCCCATGTTCGAGGTATACATCTTGCACCCAAAACTTTGGTGATCTATAATTCGACCCTAGACTCCTCAAACTCCCAAGCTTCTCTCTACCTACGATGACTCCATCTAAATGCTTTCATATAAGAATGCCAAGTCATATATTTTGTCTATTTCTTGTTGAGATATATATAAAAAACATCTCTTTTATCTTAAACCAGGGTCTGTTGAGCTCTAGCTATATTCCATGGATGAGAATGTTTTTCCCATATTTGATGTGTTTATATCGCTTGATAATTATCAGAATAAGTGTTGTTGTGTGAGGCATAAAGTTCTTTGCTCCCTTTCTTTTTCCTCTTCTATACTTACCTGTTTTTCCCTTTTCTTCTTCCCCTCTATTATTCGTTTATGGTTTTATACTTAGTTGCATATCTATGCTCACAGGTTCTCGGGGTGGTGGAGTGAGAAATTCTACATCCATTAATATCTTCACATACTTAGCCAATTTTATGGCCACGGGTTCCCGCGTAGGCGCTATCGAATTCTCATTCCCCGTGTTCGGGTTCCATTCATTTTCATATTTAGCCAATTTTATGGTCGCAGGTTTCCGCATAGGCCCCATCGAACTCTCATGCCCTGTGTTTGGGTATACAACTTGCACCCAAAACTTCAATGATCTACAACTCGACCCCATAATCTTCGAACTCCCAAACCTCTCTCTAACTACGATGACTTCGTCTGAATGCTTTCATATAAGAATGTCAAGTTATATATTTTGTCTATTGCTTGTTGAGATAGATATAAACAACATATCTTTTATCTTGAACCGGTGTCTGTTGAGCTCCAACTATATTCCATGGCTAAGAATTTTTTTCCCATAGTTGATGTGTTTCTATCACTTGATAATTATCATACTAAGTGTTCTTGTCTGAGGCATAAAGTTATTTTCTCCCTTTCTTTTTCCTCAATCTATACTTACCCATTTTTCCCTTTTCTTCTTTCCCTCTATTATCCATTTATGGTTCTATACTTAGTCGCATATCTATTCTCATTGGCTCCCAGGATGGGGGAGTGAGAAATTATATATCCATCTATATATTCACATCACGAGTCCGACCGATCGTCGTTCATTTCCATACTTAGCCAATTTTATGGCCGCGGGTTCCCGCATAGGCACTATCAAACTCTCATGCCCCGTGTTCGGGTATACATCTTGCACCCAAAAATTCAGTGATCTACAATTCAACCCTAAAATCCTCGAACTTGCAAGCCTCACTATACCTACAATGACTCCATTTGACTACCCCACCTTTCCATACTTAAGACCAAGTGTTGTTGTGTGATGCATAAAGTTCTTTTCTCCCTTTCTTTTTCTTCTTCTATACTTGCCCGTTTTTCCCTTTTCTTCTTCCCCTTTATTATCTATTTCTGGTTCTATACTTAGTCGCATATCTATGCTCGCGGGTTCTTAGGGTTGTGGAGTGAGAAATTCTATATCCATCTATATCTTCACATGACGAGTTCGACCGACCGTCGTTCATTTCCATACCTAGCCAATTTTATGTCCGCGGGTTCTTAGCTAGGACCTATAGAACTCTCATTCCCTGTGTTCGGGGCATACATCTTGCATCCAAAACTTCGATGATCTACAATTCGACCCCAAACTCCTTGAATTTGCAAGACTAACTCTACCTACGAGCTTGTTGAAATAGATATAAACAACTTCTCTTTGGACTTGAACCAGAGTTTGTTGAGCTCCACCTATATTTCATGGATGAGAATGTTTTTATCATAGTTGATATGTTTCTATCACTTGATAATTATCAGACTAAGTGTTTTTGTGTGAGGAATAAATTTCTTTTCTCCCTTTCTTTTTCCTCCTCTATACTTACCGTTTTTTCCATTTTCTTCTTCCCTTCTGTTACCCATTTCTGGTTCTATACTTAATCACATTTCTATGCTCGTGGATTCCCGGGTGGAGGAGTGATAAATTCTATATCCATCTATATCTTCAAATCACGAGTTTGACCGACTGTCATTCATTTCCATACTTAGCCATTTTTATGGCTGCGGGTTCCTGGGTAGGCGTGTCGAACTCTCATGCCCCATGTTCGGAGTATACATATTGCACCCAAAACCTGGGTGATATAAAATTCGACCCTGGACTACCTGAATTCACAAGAATTAATCTACCTATGATGACTCGGTCTGACCACCCTGCCTTTCCATACTTAGTTGATTCTTCAAAGTTTCGCGAGCTCACAGACTTCCAGGTTCACAAAATTTTCAAAGCTTTTTTTGCTCCCCTCTATCCCTGCCACCTTCACCCCTTCCCAATGCACATTAATTATGCTTTTACTAGTGACAAC
The DNA here is from genome assembly GCA_009831015.1 of Picea engelmannii. Lineage (NCBI taxonomy): Eukaryota > Viridiplantae > Streptophyta > Pinopsida > Pinales > Pinaceae > Picea > Picea engelmannii. Next base: position 41,652 of record ML835036.1, read on the forward strand.
TCACCATAGATGTTTGAAAAGATTGGCATTAATAAGAAGAAATATTGAGCACATCTCCAATTAAAATGCATTAATGGGAGAATATTATGGAATATGATGAATTGTTTTGTGTCAATCTTGAATTGGAAAAAAAATGTTGGTTATTTTAGTTTTTTTAAGGCATCATCGTAGAAAGAATGCAATATTTTGCTAGCCCACTTTCATTTACAAAGGTGTTGACATGTTGCCCCTCTCTAGTATTGTGCATATATTACAACATGGCATATTTGAGAATATGCTTTCATATGAAAAAGTTAATCCACCCTTCAAATTTGAACATGGTTTGCATTTGGGCCACAAAAAATACTAATAAAATAAAATAATATGAACAATGTTTAAGTAAATATAAAGAAATTATCTTTTAACTTGAATTTGATTTTCTCGAGCTCAAGCTATATTACATAGCTCACAATATTTTTCCCATAGTTAAAGTTTATGGCCACGATTTTCCAGATTGGCACTATCGAACTCTCATGCCCCCTGTTTCGTGATATACATCTTGCACCCAAAACTTCCTTTATCTACAATTTGACCCCATAATCCTTGAGCTCGCAAGCTTCACTCTACCTACAATGAGTTTGTCTGTGTTCGTCTGACCGCCCCTCCTTTTCATACTTTGTCAATTTCCCTTCCACCTTCACACACTTTCCCAATGAAAATTGATTACGATTTTATTAGTGACAATTCACCACACATGTTCTAAAAGATTAGCATTAATGAGTGAAAAGATCGAGGACATCTCCCATTAAAATACATTAAAGCAAGATTTATGGGAGATTATATTACCATCCTCCATTTTTCATTCTAAACACTATCACACAATTAATGTCACATGTTGCAATACAAAAAAATCTTCATCAAAACATTAGATTTTCTCATTGGCACCCCACATGCACCCCAATCGCTTGAACTGAGTGATATTTGGATCCATCAACTAAACCTCCCTACTATAGAATTGGCAAAGGTCAATATTGTGGCATATAATTTATTTTTTTTGTGTGGATCTTGAGCTCGGAAAAATTGTTATTTAATTTAGTTTTTTTAAGGCATTATACCCCTCCTTTCCATACTTAGTTTATTTTTCACCTCCTGTTGTCACAGATTCACGTGTTCCCGAGCTCCGAGGTTCACAAAATTTTCGAAGATTTTTTATCTCCCATCCATCCCCACCACCTTTGCATGCTTCCAATGCACATTAATTATGCCTTTATTAGTCACATCTCACCAGACACATCGAAAATATTGGCATTAGTAGGTGAAAAGGTCGAGGACATATCCCATTAAAATGCATTAAACCAAGATTTACGGGAGATTATATTATCATGCTCTAGAGTTCATTTTAAATACTATAAGGAGAAAAGGAACATTCTCATAACCTTATGGATGCAGATCGACAACATTTCTATGGAGATGCCCTGAATATTTTTGGGCACGAGGACCTGAGTTTTCAGTGGTCCAGAGATTATGACTACTAGTCGTCCCCTTCTTCCTAGAAGGAAGTTATCTGTACATATGGAATTGTATGAGCAGGTTGTGTCCCCAAATTTTTTGACTGTAAGGATTTGATCACCTACTCTTCCGAAAACTATATTTCGAACCAATGAATTATCCAGTTGTGGGACCATTCCCTAGTCTCCTTATAGCCTCAAGTATTTCCAAAGATGTTAAGAGTTATTGACCCAATGCCTACTTTCAAGGGAGAGAATTGTAGAGTGTTCTTAAAGAAGAATGATAATGAATTGGACCTCTTTACGGAGTTCTTAGAGAACCCAATGGTCGGTCCTAGGGACATGACCAGATTATAGGTTAGTGCATTTAAAAACCCTTTTTGGGAATTGCATGGTTTTTCATGAGGATAACGGGACAAGAAAGTACAACCAACATCTCTCGGATGATTCTATATATTTTATATTTTACGGTGAAGGAACAAGCCATATTCCATTGGGGCAAGTTGATTTCCATTGAAATCTCTTCCCAGTTATTGCAATACATAAGGCAAAATAAATTATTTATGTCATCTTATTTAATTTTTGTGGTAGTGCACTACTGTCCATTCCCTGGATTATCTATGTGTAAGAAGGTAAACTGTGAATTTGACCTAGTAACCTTTTGGTACCAGATATTATGGAGACACGATGCCTCCCAACATTTTTATGAAGTCTTTAATGATTTTGCTTCAGTTTTTAAAGGATTGATATTTGGAAAGGATTTTCCCCGGTTGTTTGACCTGGAGACCAAGTTCCTGGATAGGAAGGGAACACTAGAATAAATGGAGAACTATAATGCTATAAGTATTTTTGGGTCCAAACAAAATCCTTGCTTCTTTCCATGTCACATATCTGGTACAATTTTTTTTGCTGAAATAGCAAGGAAGTACACATACTGGTTGCATTTTTTTAATGAAAAGAGAAAAAGGAAATTAATCTCTCTACCTTGGAAAGTCGAGGATTTAATATTTAGGAATATGAACAAGATTGATGGTTTTCCAGGTCACTTCCACAACTTCAATTTGAAATGTGCTGAAAAACTAAAAGGGTTCGACCTTGATGGTATTTTTGTATAACACCTATTGGTTGTCAGTTTCAACAGCTCTTTCACTGACACTATCCTAAATGAAGATGAAGATAACATCTCAGTAAGTCCTTCTCATGTCACCAACAACCTAGAGACAATACTCAACACCAATGATTCATACAAGAAGAAAAAAAAAGGCTCAGGTGAGAAAAGTGCCCAATCCCCGACCGCCACACCCAAGACTACAACATCTTGGAGCAACACTCCAATGACCTAACCAAGAAAGAAATTCACACACAGTTCTTCAGGCAGAGAAGGAGATAAGAACCCTCCCTCCGGAATAATTTAAAGTTCTCACAAACATTTCGTGTGAAAATAATGTAAACCAATAGTGTAAGAAAAGGAGGGACCGAGGGGAGAAATTGATATCCACAATATCTCCCTCGAATATATGGAACCAAAAATTGACATTGAAAAAATGTTCCTCGACGACGACCAACTAGATAACACTACTCCGCATAATCCTGAGATGGAAATAATTGGGACCGATACCTTGGATGAAGAAGAGTATTTTTCATTTCAGAGTGTTGTTTTTGACAACGAATCCAAAAGAATGGTTATTGAAAAGAGAGATGTATAGAATAAGAAAGGGAAATCTCATTCAGAGATGAACCTACGGAACATACATCCTTCCCAGATTTCCCAGATACACTGAGAAACTGGAGATTCGCTAGACAACTTTATTAGCGGCCTTGAAGCGGAGAACGTCAGGTTAAAGGAGCGAATAAAAGAATTGGAGGGATCTCTAATGCCTCTTCCATTGTTTTCTACTCCTTTAGCAATGATCGGGCCCACCGCACCTACGAAAAAGTTAAAAGGATCAACAACTCTTCTCACATCAGCCCAAGGTTACGTGGAAAAGAACATAAATAGAAGAATGGAATTAATAGCAGAAGCTTGGGAGATGTCAAAGAGTACAGTCTCTTTTGGAACAAGAGCACATGCTTTTCATGAGTATCTGCAAGAAGATATCAAGAACAAGAAAGGTATGACCATTTGGTATAACAAGAAGATGCAGTTGTACCATTTGGTTTTAAAGTTACTGGAATGACATAATTTAGAAGAAGAGAGGAGGATCTCCCTTCCCCGGGTCGAATAAACCAACTAAATGCATGTTGGAAAGAAAAGTTAAAAAACCTGAATGGTATTGTTCAAGCATGTAGCCAGGCCATATCTAGAAGAGACAAACTATTCAAGAAGCTAATTGAGATAGATCTAGCTAGCAACACCAATGAAGTCCAAGACCCAAAATTGATATTCAAATCATTATTTTTAACCAAGCAAGCATTTAATGATCAATTTCAGATCTATAAAAGACTGTCATTTGAAAATTTCTATGGCATTCTTGAATATGGTGAAGATGACGTGAAAAACTGGCCAGTCGGTTATTCGATTAAAAACCAAGATATTCAAGAAGCATTGCACAACCTCTCTATTGATCTAAGGGACTTGGAAAGTGAATTCTTCAATATAAAAATCCACCATGAAATCAATGTGGCACCCGTGAGGAGCTACATCGAAGAGTGGTTCAAAAAGGCTATCGACAAGATTACCAATGAAGGGCAAAGGATTCTTCACACGGTTCCCATAACCATCGAGGAAAGACATAAAAGGACATCAGTGAGTGAATGCTAAGGCATGGTACACCATCATAGTAAGTTGATACTGATCACATTCTTCTATCTTTGTTGATGTCTTCATCCAGTTACTCTATCTCTTTAAATACAAATATTTAACCGAGGATTGACAATTTTCTCTTTCTTCTTTCCAGGACTTGTTGTTTTCCATCATCAAATTTATTCTTTCTACAAGATTGATTCTTGTACATCTTTGTTTTCTAGTCCATGGGAGCCTCAATCCCAATCATTATGGACAACACATTTAAATTTCACAGACCATGTACTGAACTATATATTTTTTTACAAATTCCAAGACAACTATTTTGGGAAATATTCTCAAATGTATTTTGTAACCCAATTTATCTGAATATAAAATATTTGAGGTTATTCTATGGTGATTTTCAAGGTTTAGTGTTGTTTTTTGAATTTTGTATTTATTTTTTAAATTCACTCATTTCCCTGTACATGTTGGGGTCATGTTCCTATTTAATATTGTGCATATATTGAAGCTTCCTATATTTTAGAATATGCTTCCATATACAAAATGTTAAGTCATATATTTTTTCTCTATTGCTCATGATTTTGAGAAAAATTTGCGAGCCAAAAACACCCTTCAAATTGGAACATGGTTTGCATTTGTACCACAAAAAATCTATTAAGATACATTAATATGAATACATTTGAAATAAATATAAACAAAATATCTTTAAACTTGAACCTAACTTTCTCGATCTCCTGAATTGGTCACGGGTTCCTGAGTTAGTGGACTGACAAATCCTCATCTCCATCTATATCATCACATCATGAGCCCGACCGACCACCGTCCCTTTCAACACTTAGCCAATTATCTCACCGCGAGGTCCCGACTTAGCACTATCGAATTCTTATGCCCCATATTCTTTGATATGCATCTTTCACCCAACACTTCCGTGATTTACATTTCGACCCCAGAATCCTGGAAATCACAAGCTTCACTATACCCGGGTTCACAAGAATTTCAAACCATTTATCGCTCCCTTCAATACCCGCCAAATTCCCTCCCTTCCCAATGAACATTCATTATGCTTTTACTAGTGAGAACTCAACACAAAGGTTTTCTTATTGGCATTAATGAGAAAAAAATGCATTAAATGTGATTTATGGGAGACTGATCGACCGTCGTTGCTTTTCATACCTATCCAATTCTATGTTCGTCGGTTTCCAGGTTGGTGCAATCAAACTCTCATTCCCCCTATTCTGTGATATACATATTGCACCCAAAACTTTCGTGATCTACAATTCCATACTTAGCCAATTTTATGGCTGTCGGTTCCCGAGTTGGTGCTATTATAGATCTTGCACCCAAAACTTATGTGATCTACAATTCCGTGATATACATATTTCACTGAAAACTTCCATGGTATACAATTCCTCCAGCTCACAAGCTTCACTCTACTTGGGTTCACAAATGTTTCAAAGCATTCATCGCTCCCTTCCATCCTCACCACCTTCGCTCCCTTCCCAATGCACATTGATTATGATTTTACTAGTGACAACTCAACATACATTTTCGAAAAAATTGGCATTAATAAGCAAAAACCTCGAGGACATCTCCCATTAATATGCATTAAACCGTGATTTACGAGAGTCTGACTAACCACCCTTCATTTCCATACTTAGCCAATTTTATGGGCGTGAGTTCCCGAATTGGCGGTATTGAACTCTCATTCCCCGTGTTCCATGATATACATCTTGCACCCAAAAATTTTGTGCTCTACAATTCCACCTCGCACTCGAACTTGCAAGCTTCACTCTACCCAGGTTCAAAAAAAATTTCCAAGCATTTATCCCTCCCTTCCATCCCCAACACCTTCGTGTCGTTCCCAATGCAGAAAATTATGCTTTTCTTAGTGACAACTCACCACACAAGTTCTAAAGGATTTTCATTAATAAGCAAAAACCTCGAGGACATGTCCCATTAAAATGCATTAAACTGTGATTCACGTGAAAACCTTGAGGACATATCCCATTAATACACATTAAATCGTTATCTATGGGAGTTCGACCGATTGTCCTTCCTTTCCATACTTAGCCAATTTTATAGCCGTGGGTTCCCGGGTTGGCGTTATCGAACTCTCATTCCCCATGTTCTGTGATATACATCTTGCACCCAAAACTTCTGTGATCTACAATTCCACCCCGCACTCCTCAAACTCGCAAGTTTCACTCCACTCGGGTTCACAAAAAGTTTCAAAGAATTTATTGCTTTCTTCCATACTCACACCCTTCATGCCCTTCCCAGTGCAGATTAATTTTGTTTTGATTACTGACAACTCACCACATAGGTTCGAAAGCATTGACAATTATAAGTGAAAACCTCGAGGAAATCTCCCATTAAAACGCATTAAACCACAATTTACGTCAGATTATATTATCAGATACCTTCTTCACATGTAACGTTTCATATTACTTTATGGGAAGATTCAATTTCATACTAATTGCTTTGTTCCTGCCATCTATTTGTGGGTAGATTCTTTTTCAATAACTGTAAAGTAAGATATAATTTATATCTTAAATTACTATTCAATGTAATTTCAATATAGATTTTAATATTTACAATTTTATTATCATTTCATTTCTAAAAAACAATTGAACATAACTTTTTAATACTTTTTTTTTTCATTTAATTTTACATATTTCAACTTTCATTTCCTTATTGTTAAAGATCTATTCTAATTACCCTTTACTTACCATACTGTTAATTTTTGTTTTTTTAACAATATTCCTTGTCTCTCCCCATCTTCCAAAAATCATCATCATGAATAATTATAAGGTACCAACTATCATCTCCATTCCCAAATCTACTTGGCAGGGACTAAGCTTCCACGCAACACTTGTTTTCATCTAACAAGTTATTTCAATACTAACCTCTTTAATGTCCTTGATAAATGTGTTATAAGGGTTCATAATTTCATGAGTGGTCCCAATTGTTTTATTTTTGGGTATCTCCTTCCTTCATGTGGTATAGGAACAAATGGTGGACAATTTATTTAATTCATTTAAGAGTTCAAGGTCAAGGTCAAGTTAAACTGTAAAAT
>ML835037.1:0-10057 GCA_009831015.1 Picea engelmannii
ATATATATGCATATCTTGTAAATTTCTTGCACTTCGCTTATTAAAAAATGAAATCTTTTGTGCAATGCTACCTTGGAATATTTACCATGAAAAAAATTCCTAGCTTATGGGAAATCATGCATTAAATCACATTTCGCTTCCTTCTCTTTTGTTATGTACAATATCAGCAATCCAATAAAATCAATCACACAATAAATTAGCCTTCATTAGAATATTTACCATTCAATTGCATCACACCATCTACTCTAGTTTGCAACTATACTTCTTTATAAAATTCACAAAACTGCATTTTCTCATACTACAACATTAGAATGTTATTGTAATCATACTTCAACATTGGAATATTTTTGCCTTTTGAACATTCTTCCATTTAATTGCATTAAATTCGGCGCTGCTTAGCTGCCCTTGTTTTTTGATAAAATGGCTTGCCCATTAACATATTACCTACTTTGTTCATAAAATCACTTGCCTCTTGTTTGGTATGAAAATATGAGTTGAAATTTTGTGGCCATCTTACAATTAGGTCAGAGGAGAGTTATGCCACAAAGTCAACGATTTAATATTCTGACAACTCACATGTACAATCAATTTAAGTTCAACGTTTGGAATAACGCCCCTCAATCAATCAACTTCACATTTCTGCAAATTGCGCCACAATTGATTAGTTTACGCAATTTCTCCATCTCATTGATTTACATTTAGACTTTTCAACTTGCTATGCATCGACCTTCAATGAGTCCAGGCCTCTTATCGATTAGTTTACACAACTTCTCCATTTCATTGATTTACCTTTAATTTTTTAATTTTTTTTAATTATTTGAAAACATTTTTTTACAAGTTGATTGGTTTTTCAAATGAAATTCTTATTCTGTAAAAAGACTCCAGAAACCTTAGCTAAGATCAAACTCATGATCTCCCCCGAGTATGCATGCATCTTGCCAACTAAGCTAACCCTTGGTGCTTACTAAATTCGGCTATCGATCAAACTCATGATCTCCCCCATAACACGAGAGAGTATGCATGCATCTTGCCAACTAAGCTAACCCTTGGTGCTTACTAAATTCGGCTATCAAACTTAACTTCATACCTGACAACAAGCTTCATACCTTGCGACAGGTAATGCACATGCCAATGCTATACGTACTTGTTTCTATATATATCCCTCACACATACTGATCGTAAAGAAGGCAAGAGGCATTATAACCCTTAAAGTCGGGAAAAGAGAGAGAACTGGTGTGTCTTCAGTGATGGTGATAATGCAAATTGTTTGGTTTTTGATCATGGCACCTACAATAGCGCTGGATACTGTAACTGCATCGACTATTAGTACTTAAAGAAGAAGCCATATTATTCCTCCCATATTCATGGGGAACGTGCTTTATACCATCATCATTTCTTCAACTGTATACCGGGTGGGAGCACTTCTCTTCAAATCAATAGTGAGAAAACTGAATTGACATCACCGATCAACGTTCACGACAGAAGGGACGTGGAGGAGCTTTTGTCGTTCAGAAATGCTGTCAAGTTCGATCCATATGGATCCCTTCTCAACTAGACGACACAAAAATCACATAATGTGTGCTCCTAGAATGGGATACGGTGCAGAAACCACACGAACAGAGTCGTTGCCATAACACTTCCTGGCTTACGATTAGAAGGTAATCTTTCACCATCTCTCGGTAGCCTTTCATTATTACGCACTTTCAATCTTTCTGGGAATAATCTGACAGGAAGAATTCCACCCGAGCTTGGGCAGCTAAAATCGTTGGGAATACTCGACCTTAGCTTTAATATGCTTTGGGGTACTATTCCAAGATCACTATGTAATTGTACGCGCCTTCAATGGATCAGACTTTCAACAAATAGCCTGACAGGGACTATACCAACAGAATTCGGTAGTCTAGTCAAGTTGGAACATCTTCGCTTGGCCGACAATAATCTTAGTGGCAGTATTCCAACTCCCCTAAGCAACTGCACGTCCATCCAAGGGTTGTCCATTAGAGGCAACAATATCACTAGCCCAATCCCTTCAATTTTGGGTTTGATGGTAAATCTATCTTATTTATACTTAGAAGGAAACTCACTAAGTGGTCACATCCCTCCTGCATTGAGCAACTGAGTTCTCTGCAAGCCTTGTTTATTGGATACAACAATCTCACTGGTCCAATCCCTTCAGTTTTGGGTCTGCTCATAAATCTATCTTATCTTTACTTCGAAGGCAACTCACTAAGTGGTCACATCCCTCCAACTCTTGGCAATTGTACTCAGCTATCGTATATCGCTTTTTCTCATAACAACTTGAGTGGAAGAATTCCGGCTCAATTGGGGTTGTTGCGGGAATTATAGTACCTATATCTACAAACAAACAATTTCGAGAATACCATTCCTCCATTTCTCGGAAACCTCTCTTCCCTGACGATTTTATTTTTGGGGGACAACAGATGGTCAGGAAGTGTACCACCTCAGTTGGGAAATTTGAGAGAGATTCGTCAACTGTCTATTTATGGCCCAGGTAATATTTCAGGAATGATCCCTTTCGAAATAGGAAATTGCAGCAATCTTGAATGGTTGGATTTAGGAGCCAACAAGATTCAGGGCTCCATACCAATGAGTATATTCAAGCTCCCCCTTTCCACCTTGAGTCTGGCTGAAAATGACATGAGTGGTAGCATACCTGAAGCCATTGCCAATTTGAGTAAGCTAACTTTCCTATCTCTGATTTATAATATGTTTTCTAATGTCATTCCTGAATCCATTACCAACTTGAGTCAGTTAACCAGACTAAATCTGGGTAGAAATAGGCTAAAAGGAAGCATACCTCGAGGTATGGGAAATTTAAGTATGCTTGAAGAACTTTACTTTCACAACAACAATTTAACAAGGTATGGGCAATTTAAGTATGCTTGAAGAACTTTACTTTCACAACAACAATTTAACGGGTAGCATACTTGAAGGAATTGCCAATTTGACTCAATTGGCCAAGCTAAGTTTGGGTGGAAATACTTTCATTGGAATCATATCAAAAGAATCTATTACAAAATTGACTCAGATGACCTTCTTACATCTGGGTTTAAATATGCTCATTGGTGACATACCATAAGGCATTTCAAAATTGAGTAAGTTTACTTTCCTACATTTGGGTAGGAATATGTTAACAGGGAATATATCTGAAAGTATTGACAATTTGACTAAGCTTCAAACTATTTATTTGGATATCAACAATCTCACAGGTATGATTCTTGAAGGTATTGGAGAATGTGTGGAACTCCAACAATTGGGTTTATCTAAAAATAAGTTGAGTGGAACTATCCCTGAATTTTTAGGAAATTGCAAGTCTCTCATGATTTTGACACTAACGACCAACTTGTTGTCAGGTAGAATACCACTGACATTAAATAAATGTGTGGCTTTACAAAGGTTCAAGGTGTCTGAGAATAAACTTAGTGGAACTTTGGACATAGGCTTTCCAGTTTCTATGAAAGCTCTCTCTGCTCATTCTAATAACTTTTCTGGCACTATCCCTACATCTTTGGCCCATTGCACTGAACTTCAATTATTAGAATTAAGAAAAAATGAATTAACACGCGAGCTTCCTCAATATCTCAAATTTTTTAGTGGCTTAAGAGTCTTATGTCTTGGTCATAATAAGCTCCAGGGTGGTATCCGTCAATGGGTCATAGATTTCACCAAGTTGCAAGTGTTGGATTTATCCAACAACAATTTCAATGGGAAAATACCATCCAATCTTCGTGAACTCAAAGGATTCAAAATCCTTGGATCTTCCCAACTCAGTGGTTGTTAAATTAAATATTAGTTTATAATGGTCAATTAGAAATTAGACTTAGGAATTAATAAAGTCAAAGTGACTTTAGGTTAATTTATTTTCTTTTAGGTCAGATATTTGCTTTTAGGTTATATTTTCACTTTATCCCACATTCATAAAGTGGTTTGACTCTACTTGATTGTAACCTATATAAGAAAGTTATTTGCTCTCTTATTTCATTGATTGAATAAAGACAGATAACCTTATTCAAGTTATCTTGGTTTCTGTGTGTGCTTGATTTCCGTTACATGGTATCAGAGCGAGGTTAGGGCCATAGAGTCTGGGAGCACGTGAAGACCTAGGGACTGCTGCAGGCAGTGACAGATTGAGGGATCGCCAGCGTAGCACACTCAAGGAGCCGAAAGGGTTTCAGATCAACCGAAGTTGGGTTCATTTGATTTTTTGGTTTTAAAAGCCAAATTGCAGGTATTTTTCTATTATTTATCTGCTAAGTTTAGTATTTTATGATCATCTATGGCTACATAGACAAACATCATGTTGGACGGCAACCAAAATTTCTCTGGGAAGAACTACAATACCCGGAAGCAACGCATGCTGGCCATTTTTGCGTACCGGTGCCTGTCGGATGTTCTTCTGGGCACAAGTCCTCGTCCCACGGTTGCAGGTAAAGACCAGGACAAGTTTGATGGCTAAGATAGAGAGGTCATGATGCTGATTAAATTGTCCATGACAGATGACATGCTACCTAAGGTTCAGAATGGGAAGACTGCTGCAACGATTTGGAAACAGTTGAAAGAGACCCATGAGATTTCAAATAAAGGTCGAGCGTTCTTTTTAAATAATATGTTGTTCTTGATCAAGATGAGTGAGGGTGCCTCTCTCCAAGAGAACTTACTCAATATCAAGGACATCCGAGAGCAGTTGGAGGCCATTGGTCGGAAGATGGTAGAAGAGGACATGGTGGTGATCACGCTAAATAGCTTGCCAGGGTCCTACGAGCACTTCATTGAGACCTTGAACATCACAGCTACAGACGTTGACCTCAATTTTGGAGAGTTATCCAATAAGCTCTTGCAGCAGGACAGGTGGAAGAAGAAATTTGGGAGCAGCAGTGAGACAAAGGGTTCAGAGCAGGCCTTTGCAACCAAAGCTAAAGGAAAAGGCAAATGGACAAGGAAACCTGGTCCAGGCAATGATGAGGATGCCACTAAAAGCCTGAAGACCATCACTTGTCATTAATGTAGCAAGAGTGGCCATATGAAGAAGCACTGCAGAAAGCAGTTGGCAGATTAGAAGCACAACCATGGAGGGTCTCAACAGAAGGCCCATGTCGCACAGAGGAGAAGGAGGCAACCTTCTATACCTTTATGGCCTGTACACAAGCAGATCAGTCCAAGTCATCTGCTTGGTTTGTTGATTCAGGCGCATCTAGGCATTTCACCAATCAGAAAGATTGGTTCACAGAGTTTACACCTAGTCCATCCAAAGACTCAATGATCTTCAGTGGAGGCGAGGAGTATAATATAGTCGGAAAGGGGAATGTTCAAATTTCCTTCACATGAAAGATGCTTATGTTTATCAACGTCCACTATGTGCCAGGTATGGAGATTAACTGCTCTTAGTTAGTCAGATTATGAGGCACTCTCCTCACTTGGATGTCAACTTTAGCAATCACAAGTGTTATATCGTTGACAAGAATAACAAGAAGATCGTTGCTCTTGGTGTGGAGGACCATGGTCTGTTCAGATTGGTGGATATTGGGCAGGGCAGAGGCAGTGTTCACAGCAGTGTACTTGCTGAATAGATATCCCACAATGGCGGTAAAGCAGAAGACTCCATAGGAAGCATGGTCTAGAAGAAAGCCCAAAGTAAGTCACTTGAAGGTCTTTGGTTCTACTTCTTACACTTGGATTCCAATTGCGAAACGAACCAAGTTAGATCCAAAGAGTAAGAAGATGATTCTTACAGGGTACAATGACACCCATAAATCTTACATATTAGTTGATGTTGAAACTGATAAGGTGAGATTTAGTAGAGATGTTGTTGTTGATGAGGAGGTTGGACCCTTCCATACTCCTCTCGCATTCAGAGTTACTGAGCAACCATAAGTCATTGAAGATTCAGGTGTCAAGCTTCCGATAGATCCACCTGAAGGGGGAAAAGATTTTGAGCATGATGATGAGGAGTCAGAATAGGATGAGTCTCCTAGGTCAGTCAGATCACTACATTCTGAAGCAGGAAGCCCAAGTCATGGTGGCAATACTGACTTGGCAGCCAGGGATTCCAAAAGACCCAAGTGGTGGCACAACACCATTGGAGATGTTCAGATAGGAGAGATGATCGAAGGAAGATCATCACAAGGTAAGATTAAACAACAGACTGGTACAATCAACTTTTCTCTTATGACCAATATTCAGGAGATCTATGAGCCTCAGGTATTCAAGGAAGCAAAAGGAAGACCTAAATGGGAAAAGGCCATGGAGGTCGAACATGAAAGTTTGATGAAAAATAAGACTTGGGATCTCACAGCTCTTCCATCAGGGAAGAAACCCATTGGCTGCAAATGGGTGTACAAGGTCAAGTACAAGGTAGATGGTACACTTGAAAAGTACAAAGCACGGTTAGTTGCGAAGGATTCTCTCGGCGAGAAGGCATTGACTATGAGGAGACTTTTGCTCCTACAACGAAGATGAGCACTATTCGTCTTGGTCTAGCCATGACAGCACAACAAGGTTGGAAGGTCCACCAGATGGACGTGAAAAGTGCCTTCCTCAATGGAGATTTGAAGGAAGTGGTATACATGTGCCAACCAAAGGGGTTTCAGGTTGCAGGGAAGGAGCATCTAGTTTGCAGACTAAAGAAGGCTCTATATGGTCTGAAACAGGCACCGAGGGTGTGGTACATCAAGATTGACAGGTATTTGGTTCAGCAAGGGTTCCAACGGAGTCCTTTAGATTCCAACTTATATGTCAAAAGAGTTGGTAATGAGATGATTCTTCTGGTTGTTTATGTGAATGATATCATTATTACGGGTAGTGAGGAAGATGCAATTACATGGATCAAATCCAACATGAGTAGAGCATTTGACATGATAGATCTAGGCCTCCTACACTATTTTCTGGGTGTAGAAGTTTGGAAAATAGGGAGCAACATTTTTGTCTCACAAGCAAAGTATGCCAGGAATTTACTGGATAAGTTCAGGAAGGAGGATTGAAAAATCTCCTCTACACCAATGGAGAAAGGGCTGAAATTTTCAGCCAAGACTGACTCAAAGGCAGTCAGTGAATCACTATACAGATAGTTAGTGGGTAGCTTGATATATCTTACAGCCACTAGACCTGATCCGAGTTTCACTGTGAGGTTCATTTCCAGATTTATGACAGTGCCAAAAGTAGAGCACTAGACAACAACGAAGCGAGTTCTGAGATATGTGAAAGGGACACTTGACTTTGGTACTTTGTACAGCAGGAGCAAAGACACGAGGTTGTGTGGGTATACAGATTCAGATTGGGCAGGTTCTGTTGATGATAGAAAATCCACCTTTGGATATGTCTTCAGCCTTGTCGTGGGTGCAGTCACATGGACCAGCAAGAAACAACATGCAATTGCCCTTTCATCGACAAAAGCAGAGTATCGAGGAGCATTGAAAGGTGCATGCGAGGCAGTTTGGCTCAGGAGGATGTTATCATATATGCAGATGCAAAAGAGAGAGCCTACACCCTTGTTCTATGACAATCAAGGGGTAGTGAAACTTACCAAGAATCCATCCTTCCACGAGCGTACCAAACATGTTGATACACACTGTCACTTCATCAGAAAGCTTGTAGAAGATGGAACTATTGAGCTGCAGTATTGTCCTACAGAGGATCAAACTGCAGACATTTTCACCAAGTCTTTGGGTCCCGAAAAGCATGTAAAATTTCGAAAGAAACTTGGTGTAGTGAGTAGATTGATCATTAAGGGAGGGTGTTAAATTAAATATTAGTTTATAATGGTCAATTAGAAATCAGACTTAGGTATTAATAAAGTCAAAGTGACTTTAGGTTAATTTATTTGCTTTTAGGTCAGATATTTGATTTTAGGTTATATTTTCACTTTATCCCACATTCATAAAGTGGTTTGACTCTTCTTGATTGTAACCTATATAAGAAAGCTATTTGCTCTCTTATTTCATTGATTGAATAAAGACATATAACCTTATTCAAGTTATCTTGGTTTCTGTGTGTGCTTGATTTATGTTACAGTGGTAACACACTATATGAGGATCTGAGGGTTATAATTAAGGGATTTGAGTATGGTCTCACATATATGTTGTCTGCCAACACTATATTTGATTTGTCTAATAATAATCTTATATGAGAGATACCTCCAAGCATAGGAAGTCTCGGTGGTCTACGACTATTGAATTTATCTAGAAATCAATTGGAAGGGAAAATACCTCTGTCTCTTAGTGAGATAACTACTTTGGAAGAGTTGGACTTGTCCAGAAATAATTTAAGTGGAGTGATTCATCAAGAGTTCTCCATATTAACCAAGCTGGAATATCTGGACATTTCATGGAATAGACTTTGTGGAAGAATCCAAAAAGGAACACAATTTGACACTTTTAGTGGGAATTCATTTGAAGGGAACAAGTGCTTATGTGGCTATCATTTACAACTATGCAAGGAAACATAAAACAATAACATAGTGGAAGGCTCTAGAGGACGAGGATGGCTAAGTCATGTAAATGAACATATCTCATTAGTTGCATTGGGATTGGGATTCGAGATTGGACTTGGTGGAGTTGTAAGTATAATAATATTGTGTTGAATAAAAAAATGATAATCAAAATAAATCCTTATATTGTTTAGATTATATAAATTTAACATGCTATAATCTGTATTTTTATTTCATATATGCAAAATTGACTCATTATTATATATTGTAGAATTGGTTTATTATTAACTTATATTATTTCATTATAATTTAATTAGGAGCACTTGAAAAAAGGGTCCTCTTACCTCTTCGCAACATAATGTATAATGACTACAAAGTTTAGGGCATTTACTTTCTTAAAATTTATAAGAAAGTAAAAAATGAAGAGATTTATTTTATAAACAATTCATTTACTTATGTTAATGAGAATTATTGTAATAAAGATTTATTTTTAAATAACTTATTTATTTTATTAATAATATTATATTAAATATAATTTATATACATATATTAGGATTCATTCATAAAAATAAATTATAAATCACATAATGAATAGAAAGATAATTATTTATTTTATTAATAATATTATATTAAATATAATTTATATACATATATTAGGATTCATTCATAAAAATAAATTATAAATCACATAATGAATAGAAAGATAAAAAATGAAGATTTATTTTACGAAACCAAATAATAATAGGCCAAGCCACACCAAATTGGTATATGAGACCCCTTTTTGTGGGACAAGGGACCCCATTTGCCCAGCTCAAATTGGTGTATGAGACTCCCTTGTTTGTGGGACAAGGGACCCCATTTGCCCAACTCAAATTGGTGTATGAGACCCCTTTGTTTGTGGGACAAGAGGCCCCCTTTGCCTAGCGATTTGACTGGTAAAGTCTACAGAGGTATACATACCCTACCCCACTCTCCATTTGAACTTGTGATCTCTTAAGAGGAAACACATGTTCTTAACCATTAGGCCCATTCAGGCTATATTAACTATGAAGATTTACTTCTAAATAATTTATATTTATTTTATTAATAATAATATATTAAATATAATTTATGTAAATATATTATAATTAATTCATTAAAAAATATTTTTAATAAAAGATTTATAAAATGTTAATTAAAAAAAAAAAAATCTAACTTATTAAATTAAATGATAAAATTACATTCATAATAATAAAAGAAATACCATGTTTATATTATGAAATTTGTATATCAAAATGAAAAAGCGTGTCACAAAATGTTGAAATGAAGATCATTTTCTCTTAGATTGTCCTTAGATCTTAATTTCAAAATATTTGTCACACTATCAACCTTCCTAATCTTTTAACTCAACAAAACTATGGTGATCTTGGAAAGTTTCTGTTAATGCTTTTCGAGCATAGAAACACAATTCTAAAGAATTGCAATTAATCCCTTACCTTCTTAAGGTCCCATAGACCAATTTCATCATCATCATCATCATCATCATCATCATCATCATCATCATCATCATCATCATCATCATCATCATCATCATCATCATCATCATCATCATCATCATCATCATCATCATCATCA
>ML835037.1:10126-28925 GCA_009831015.1 Picea engelmannii
ACACTTGTTTCATCTGTACTAGAGTAAAAGGCACAAGTGGAAACATGTTGATTACTAATTTGATATAGTGATGAAAGGAAATAATTGATCCCAATCTTCCACAACTCCTTTAGGAGTAACTATTCTAAGTAATAATTTCATGAGTATTCATATAGTTTCATCCTTAAAGTTAACCATCATCATCAATAGTTAAATAATATAATAACATCGCTCCTCTCTCAATAACCAAACTTACCCCATAATAAGAAACATGGACAAACGTAAAAGTAGTTGTTTCATCTCAGTAGAGGAAAAGGCATTGGAGGCAAGGCGATTACTACTTTGATACAATGATAAAAGGAAATAATTGATCCCTCCTTTATTTATTGAGAGGTATTGAAAACCGAAGAATAACTATTCTAAGTAGTAATTTCACGATTATTCATATAGTTTCATCTTTAAAGTTAGTTATTAAAGATTTGAAAATATATCATCATCATCATTATCAATAATTAAATAATATAATAAAATAGTTCTTTTAAATAATAATTTCAAAATTAGTTATTTCATCCTTAAAATTAGTTATTAAAGATTTGAAAATATATCATCAATGAATAATATAATAAAACTTTAAACTTACCCATAATTAAAAAAAAAATATGAACAAAGATAAAAACAATTATTTCACCCACAAGAGAGGAAAATCATCAACAATTAAATAATATAATAAAACCTTGAACTTATCCCCATAATAAAAAAACATGAACAAAGGTAAAAACAATTATTTCACCCACAAGAGAGGAAAAGTCATGAGGCAACAGGGTAATTACTACTTTGATACAATGATAAATGGAAATAATTGATGCTCCATTATTTATTGAGAGGTATTGAAAATTGAGGAGTAACTATTCTAAGTAGTAATTGTAACTATTTTAAGTAGTAATTTCAGGGATATTTAAATAGTTTCATCTTTAAAGTTAGTTATTAAATATTTGACAATACATCTTAACTATATTATAAAAATATAATATATAGAAATTATGTTAAAAAGTCAAATACAATAAAATTTTATTATATTTAAATTTATTATTATTTATATAAAATTATTTTTAAAATTTTTTCTATTTAAAAATTAAATATAAATTTATTTAAATTTAAAAATTAAAAATTAGTGTAAAAAATAGGTTATTTGTTTATCTATATTGTTAATATTGATGAAAGACATCTCACATTGTAAAAGTGTTATTAAGTTTTTTATTAGTATTATGTAGGTTTTGCTTATGCTTTGAACATGGTTGATTTAGTTAAGTTGAAGAGTATATTTACCTTGAACTCATTATAACATAAATTTGAAAAATTTGCAAAATTTTTAATAAATATTTTTTATTATTTAATTAAATATTTTATTAAAATAAATAAAAAAAATTAAATTAATTTTAAAATTATAATTTTTTATATAATAAAAAAATTAGTAAATAATAATATTAAATTAAATACACAATTTATTCACATACATATATTTTCTCTTAAAAATTGAAAAGACAATTTTTTACATATTATTTGTATAAAATTATATTATTAAATTAAATACATATTTTATTTACATTCATATATTCTTACTCTTTTTAAAAGTGAAGGGCATAATTTTTTAATAGATCATATAAGTAACATATTATTTATACACAATTTCATCTTTAAATTAAAATAGATAAATACACAAATATTAAATTGAAAAAAAATAAAAATAAAAAATATTAAATTGAAATTTTTTTAATAAGTAATACATTATTTATACACAATTTTATTTATAAATTAAAATAAATAAAATGAAAAAATATAAAATTGAATTTTTATTTATTTATTTATGTAATATATTTTCTTTCATATAAATATAATAATAATAATAATAATCTATTTTTAAGGTCAAAACTAAGTAAAACATCAAATTGGTAAAATCTATGTAGATATACATATCTTTTACATGTTACATATTGTTGTATCACTTCGTTGTTTATTGATGTTACTAGTACACATCTTAAATATCATTTAAAAATTTTAAGCTTCATTAAAATGCTTATAAAAATTTGTTGGCTTTAATATTTAAGCTTATTTAACAATTAAATATTATTTAAAAATTAAATATTATTTAATACTCTTTATCTCATCAACAATATATATTCATTCAAATTTAGTTCCTTTAATATACTATTTCTATATTTCCTCATTCTATTTCATATCTTTTGATGTTTTAACTTTGAAATTATAAATAAATAAATAAATATATTTAGAGAGGAAAACAAAATTAAGGTATTATAAGGATGTAATCAACCCTAATTTAAAATATCAAAATTATCTTTTTGTTTTGACAAGTGTAAAGAAAAAAATAAGCATTGCTAAGATAAAAACAAATTCTCACAAGGTCCAGAGTGAAGTTTGAGTCAATTCCTAAAATGCCATGGGATGAAAGAGTGTGTCACATTTATGACACTAAGAGGGTTGAAGATGAAAAATACTTTCTCTTAGATTGTGGAGCCTATACCTAAATTATATCTCAATTTCAAAATATTTGTCACATTACCAACCTTTCTAACCTTTTAACTTATCAAAACTATAATGGTCTTGGAAAACTTCTCTTAATATTTTTTGAGAACAAAAACAAAATTCTAAAAATAGAGAACAAAAACAAAATTCTAAAAATTCTATTTAAGTAGAGATTATATATATATATATATATATATATATATATATATATATAATTTATTTTTATTTTTTATTAAAAATTTACCTTTAAATTTTACAATGTATAATGTGTATCCTGCAAAACCAACTAATATTTTTTAAATAAAATAAAGAAAAGTGAGTGACATTGCATTTAAAATTTAGTATTGATAGATATATAAACCTTTTAAATACTTTATATAGGATGTGTTTTTAGTCCCTCTTCAATTCATATTCATTGTTGACTTTTCATTAGTTTACATTCATCAATTCATATTCATTGTTGACTTTTTATTAGTTTACATTCATCAATAGATTATATTTTAATTTAATTAAATTTGAATATTTTTTATTTTTTTTTAAAGTAAAAAGAGGTAGGTCTTATTATATTATGTGCTAAAATATACAAGTGTGTTTAGGATGTCAATTGTTTCGTCAAATTAATGGAATCTAGAATAACTGGCAATTCATGATATCCATGTCAAAAAAGGTTGTCTGCCAACTGTCATGCCCATAAGAAACCAGGACATATGGCAGCCTATAGTGTGAACCTTAACTAGAAGTATAGAAAATAAAACTAGTTTAGACCATGACAGTTTGTCCCTAACTAACTCTAAAACCATGACCATAACCATAAGCGATTACCCAGTGGCCTCAGAGGCGACCATGTCAACATCTTCATCCTACACTCTCTCCCTAGTTGGCATCACGAAAGGTTGTGCACAGGTCGGGCATCTCTGCCCTGTTGGCGCATTGGAGAAGGCGGCATACAACATATCCATGCATTGGCTCATGAGAGTGCCACAGTGGACTTGGACCACCATCTGGCTCCTCAAATCGAACATCAATTCAAGGTGATTCGGGTGGAAAAATGGCATTGGGACACGCCACTTTTCCTGCATGGCCGAGATGGGAGGTGGCACAAGGAACTTGCCACCCTCCCTCGACTTGTCACCCGACCTGGTCGTCGCAACCTCGCTTGTTGCTGCCTCGCTCTGTTGCTCCATGTCTGCTCTCTGACCCTGTGACTCTGCCTTCAACTCCTTATCGCTCTCCATGTCTTTGGCATAAATGTAGCCAATTGAAAGTACAACATCCTGAGAATCCAGCTCCTCTGGAATCTCCTCCTCGATGTAGCAAGTGGTGAACTCTTCCAATTGAGCTTCCCCGGTGTTGCGTCCTTGCTGCTCCACAATGGCAACCATGGTAGCTTCCCCCAGGAGGCTGCTTGGTGGTTGCCAATTATCGGGTATAGTGAAAAGAAGATGCTCCGGAGGAGCCTGAATTGGCTCCTCCGAGAAGACCTCTTCCACATACACCATGGGAGGTGTCCTGGCCATTTTTGCACTGCGTGCGAGTTGAGTTCGAGCCATTGACAGTGCACACTCCAGCCGTTGTTGTCTCTTCTGACAAGCAACAAAGGTGTACCAAGCGGAGCCACTGTGTGGCTTCCCTCTCTCTCGCGGCATTGGGATGAAAATTCTGATGATTAAAATGCAGAGGGTGTTCCAATGGCTGCACCAGGGCTCACAGATGCCCGTCTGGTGCAGGCCAAAATCAAAATGGATAAAGCCATGGCAATGTTTGTTGATATCCGAGAGGAGCGACGAGACAGGCTCCTCCATTAATTTTCTCACCTTAACTGACTGTGCCTCCGGATGGTTCACGCGAGGGAGAAGTCCCATGGTGTGAGGCTAGTGGTTGGGGCCTGCTCCCATCTTTAATGTTGAGGGGATGGGAGTCGACCTGCCTCATTTATGGCAAGGCCTGGCTCTAGCCCAGATGGCCTTGATGCGCGACGTGTCACTCCATCCGGGGTATCAAAGTTTGAATTTATTACAAGCTTTAGAAATCTAAATAAATTGAAAATTATTGTTTTTATTGCATGTTATTGGTTAAAAGGATTGAAATCTTATTGCTGGACCAACTAAGTATAAACACTCCAATATTTGATAAATAAAAACAAATCGTGTCACATAGATAAATGCAAGTGTGTAGCTCAATACAAAATAATTCATTAGTTCAAGTTTCTAAGTAACTCCATAAATGCATCAATACAAAATAATTCATTAGTTCAAGTTTATAAGTAACTCCATAAATGCACCACTTGGCACTGGCAATATGTCAAAGTTGTACAGTAAATGCACTGCTTGGAGTATTGGTAGCACATCGTAGCTGCACCATAGATCTTCTCAGGGGGCATACATGACAGGCCTCATTCATTCTCAACTTTTATTAGCTATCTATGGCACCAACTTCATTGTCTATACAATAAATGCACTATGGCACCAACTTCATTTTCTGTACAATATGGCACCAACTTCATTTTCTGTACAATAAATGCTAGCACATCATAGGCACCGACTTCATTGTCTATACAATAAATGCACTATGGCACCAACTTTATTCTCTATACAATAAATGCTAGCACATCATAGCTGCACCATAGATCTTCCGGCATACATGACATGCCTCATTCATTCTCAACTTTTATTAGCTATCTATCTCACCAACTTCATTGTCGATGCCACGATGTTACCCCTCTGGACCGTCTCACCACATCACTATCCCATCTTGCTTGCATGATTGTGTGCAGATGCGCAGACCGTTGATACTATTGTGGGAAGCGAGAAAGGGAACAATATTAGCATCCAATTATTCATTGGGCCATAAATAACCTCCATCTCTCAATTGTTCAAGCAGATGGTGCATTTGCCATAGCCCAAACACAAGCAATTGCATGTGAAGCTAGACAATTTGCAATTTCACTTACCCGTGAGAAAACGGAAGGTAAGGATAACCCTAAACCACAGTGCCTAAATATTAGCATAAGGAATGACATCCATGAGCTTTCGATGGTCTTTCACGAAGGAGCCATGAAAACATTAAGCTTCCCCTGCTCCATTCTTCTTGAGATTTTGAAATTTGGAGCACCCACATCGCCTTTTCAAATTGAATCTTTCTTGGTCGCATTAGGACAACTAAGGTCCTCACATGCAATGCACACATAGATACAATTAGTTTTTTTTTTCATTGGGATTTGTTTTGTACTAGTCACAATTTTTTTCATATTAGGCAACTGGGAAAGTATTTCTGGTGAATACATTTTGTATATCATCAGAATCTAAGACTAGAGTCCTGTTTTTCACATTGATCACAATTATTGTGTATTTTTTTTGTTATTTCTTTTATTGGTTATTTCTTTTTGTCATGTTATTTTTTTTTCTGTACCAAGACTGGACTTGAAATCTTATGAACCGGTTATTTGTTTCCCAATCCAGTACGTCCCTCTGAATTCGCGGAACTTTGAACGCATACGCCACGGAATTCGAAACTATCGGAATTAATGATCGTTTACCGGGCCACCACGACTGGGTTGAATTGCCACCAATTAAACCAGTTCTGATCGGTTCTTAGTACGCGATCGCTGGAATGAATTGCTCCGAACCAACGTCAAGATAGAGTTAACGATAGTTTCCTAGGCGACCACGATATGACTGAATTGCCACCAACCAACGTCAAGATGAGTTAATGATAGTTTCCCAGGCCACCACGATATGACTGAATTGCCACCAACCGACTTCTAGATAAAAACAAATATGATCGATTCTCAGGCTGCCAATATTGGGCTTAAACCAGTATTAATTCATAAAATTCATAAAATTTTGTATTAATTTTTTTCCTGCAAACTTTAAAGATGTATTTTTGAAATTAAGCCAAAGATCTATTTTTGTAATTACTGTTTTTAGGTGGAAGATGATAATATCCAGCAAGCAGCATTCAGGTGGATTATAAACGATCAAATATGAATTACTTCCAGATCGTACGGTTTATATTTCACCTGCCACAACGTTCTCTGTAGCAGCATGTTGGATATTGCTCACCTTCTTTTAAGAGGAAGAGTTGTTCCTTGAGGGCTTCGTCTCTCCATAGCCTCTCGAAATTCACCACATGTCAACTGTCAACAACCATCTTGATTTGTCAAGATCCTTGTTTCCACTTGCTATCCGATTCTGCTTTTCAGACTAGGTAGTGGAGGATTTACTTTAGCATGTGGGTATTTACTTTAGCATGTGGGTATTGTGCAGAGGAGAATCCGCAAACCTCCACCTGGTGAGTCCAGGAGAACTGAAATTTAATAACATTTGGGCAAGCTAAATACCAAATTTTTGTCTTCGGAAACTCCACATCCCCTTCCTTTCACCGCCATAGTTAGAACCTAATACGAACGCACAAAATTGAACCAAAATGCAACAAGAAGATTATGTAAAATGAGCTGAAAAATATACCTGATGTTGAATTTACAGCCAGGAAAAATCTACAATGGTGCACTGAACGCCATGAAAAAACCACGCGGGGTAGATGTTAGTTGTAAACCTCAACGTAGTAGTGATTGTACAGTGTGAGTTGTACAAGTTCGTTAGGATTCCTCTCAAGTTCTTGATCTTCTTGATTTTCTAGAGCTTATTTAGCTCAGCTCTTTTCCCTTAATGAAGTGCATTCTGCATATTTTCGTTCTTTGTTCTGTCTACTCTGTTTCTTGTTTTCCTGCATAGTTTTTTGTTTTGTCATGGTATGAGAGCCTGAGATGAGAGACTCTCCCTAGTGCATGGGGAGCAGCCCGATCCGAGGAGTGAAGAGCTCATGAAGTGAGACTCTTCACAGTTCCTAGAGAGTAGCCCGATTCTAGAAGGAAGCGTGCGCAAGGTAAGACCCTTCACAGAGTTTGGAAAGCAGTCTACAATCTGCTAAAGGAGCGTTGGAGACAACAATCCGCTCAAAAGATTGTTGGAGTCATCACAACACGTGGAGGCAGCCCTGCGGAAGGAGATTCAAAGGACGAGGAGCACGTAGAAGAGGCGAACAATTTTCAGCTCTTAGATCTAGACAAGAGCAAGAGTAGTCGTTAGATCAAGAAAAGGTGCACAGGTTTAATTGTCGAAGACCTTTAGACTTCGCGTATTCGGCGTATTTCGTGTAAAGGTTGCAGAGGAGCCTGAAACAAATCCTGTCCGTCGATCCAAGCACAGGACGCGTCTCAGTGGATCCTACACTTCGGAGAAAAGGCACTTTGGAAAAAATCAAGTGCAGAGGTAGCAAAACTCCCGAAGTCAGAGGAGTCGAAGAAGATCTAGTTGTCTGATCCCGAGAGGACAGGTGTCACCAGATCCTGCACTCTAGAGAGAAAGTACTTTGAAGGCTTTGGAGTGTGGATGAAGTGTTAGAGTCCCAAAGTTCATCGCAATCGTCCGTTGCAAAAGGACACATGGCAGGAGATCCCTCACTTTGGAGGTTGAGAGCTCCGGAGGAATGGTGAGTAGTGTGGAGCAAGAACTCTCGAAGGCCAGAGTTCATTTGATTCATTCATCAGTGAGGGACACGTGTCAACCAATCTATCACTTCGGAGGATAACCACTCTAGAAGAAAGTCAACGTGGGTTAAAAACTCATGAAGTCCCGAAGTGACTCTGGACTATTAGATCATGTACAAACATGTCAACAGATCCAACACTTCAGAGGTCCAAAGCACCAAACACTTCGGAATAACGAAGGCCTACTGATTCAAGGACTCCCGAAGCTCCAAACAGCCGGAGTAAATCCAGGCCATTGATCACATAGTACACGTGGCAGGAGATCCTGCACTCCGAAGGAAAGCCACTTCGGAGGAAAATTGGATGCGTGAAGCGAGAACTCCCGAAGGCCCTAAGCCTGGAGTTCATCTAGACCGTCCATCAACGAGGCCACGTGGCGCTGGATCTATCACTTCAAAGGCTTAACATTCTGGAGGGTTTTGTGAAGTGAAGCATTGGAGCGAGAACTGGCCAGAGGCCGAAGTTAATCTGAATTGTTGAAGGTTGAGGACATGCGTCGGCAGATTTGACACTCTAGAAAGTTAACACTTTGGAGGTTTGTGGTGTTGTGCATCTCGGAACTCCCGAAGCCTAGGATTTCAGAGTAAATCTCAGTCATCCAATCAAGAGGACATGTGGATGTTGATCTCGCACTTCGACGATTCGACACTCCGGAGACAAAAACTCTCGAAGGTCGAAGAGGATCGTGACCACTCATTCAAAATACACGTGGATCGTAAGATCCGACACTCCACGAGTTTGCTAATTCGACACTTCAGAGGATTGTTAGTATTGTACATTAAAAATGCCCGAAGCTCGAACTCCCAAAGTAAATGAGAGTCATTGATCCACGATCAACGAGGACCATTGATTTTTGAACGCCAGGAGACCCAAAGTTTTCTGAGTCATAGATCTCGACATGTAATTGTGAGCATTGATCCCTTCCCCTTGTTCGGAGGTATACTTGTTCTGAGGAATTAAGAGGTAAGGAAGGAAAATTGCTTGGAGCTCGAAGTGCCCAGATCTCCTGAAGCAACGCTTCTTGGGCTAGCAATTGGTCACAACCCCTGGCCATATGAGGATTTAATACAAAAAAAAAATTCATTAAAAAGAAGTAAGAATTGGCTCTCGA
Source organism: Picea engelmannii (assembly GCA_009831015.1). Lineage (NCBI taxonomy): Eukaryota > Viridiplantae > Streptophyta > Pinopsida > Pinales > Pinaceae > Picea > Picea engelmannii. Next base: position 19,306 of record ML835037.1, read on the forward strand.
GTAAACTCAGATAGCTCGATTCCACCATTAAAGGGCTTCAGTTAGTAAAGAACTCAGCTTAGAGTTTTGATTATGAAAGATCTTATGCTCAGATAATCAGATCTAGCAAGATCCATACCAGGTAACCATAAATTTTCTGTAGATCTAATTTTTAAAAGAGGCCAGAGCCCAAATTTCGTTTCTTTTTTTCATCAAGCGATATTAGTGTGACGAGATAGAATAGTTGATCCATAAGTGTGATCGAACTGGTGAATGAACAACCAAGAAACGTTTCATGGGTTAGCAAAGATGACTCAGGAAGTCCATAAGAGATCTCAGACAGATATGGAAAGAGAACAACAAAGAAATGCCAGCATATTTCGCAGAAATAAATGAAGAGGTTCCAGTTGTACTTGAGGATCTCACACATGAAGTAGATCAAATGAAAAATTGATTATATTTGGAGCAACATGAGCATGAATCTACCATTACCACCACAGTATAATGGTAAAATTTTGAATGTTGGTCTATTAGAATGAATGTTTTTTTGTGTCTTGTAGACTGTTATCATAATCTACATGATCAGGAAATGGATGCATTAGCATTGCAGTTCATCCAACAAGCCTTGGATGAAAATATGTTGAACAAGGTTGCAACAACAACATCTTTGAAAGAAGTTTGGAGTATTATGGAAACAGAGTCCAGTGGAAGAGGGAGCAATAATTTGTTGAATGTTTCCACTCTAGAAGAAGGATTTGTGTCTAAAGCAGAGCTACCAGAAGAAAAGAATGAAGGAGCATTTGTGTGTGAAGAAGAGATACCAGAGGAAGAGAAAAAAGGTGCATCTGTGTATGAAGCAGAGGATGAGAAAATCGTATAAATTAAGGGTGAAGCTATCAATACAACAACCGACATTGATGAAATGATTCCAATAGTGTTTGTTGATGATAAAAAAGAATCAACATCAATGATATTTTATGAACATTGTGCATAAATTGGCCTCTTTGAAAGAGAGGTAAGAAATCTTGAAATTGAATTTGATGATGATAATTTGTCTTATGATGAATGCCTTCAAATAATGGAAGAGAAGAAGAAAATTCATGAATTGATGTTTGGAGGAGGAAGCCTACTTGGCATTCAGAACAAAGTGGATGATTTGGTGACTGCAGAAGCAGTGCTTGTAAGAAGGTTTGATGACAGTAGCATTCAAGCTACTACACTTGTGACTACCAATGAAAAAGTTGAAGAAGAAGATAATGTTGATGCGGATTTGAAATGGATTGAATGGTCAATCTATGATGATGATGATGATGATGATGATGGTAACTGCTCTCAGAAAGAACAGAAAGAAGAGAACCAATATGGTTCCTGTTATAATTTTTTTATATCATATTGAAAAGTTGTTTAAGTATGGAGGTGAGCAACCAAAAGAAGAATATGAAGACATAGATGAGGATTTCAATGAAGACCACTTTGAAACCATCTTCATGCAATGGAGTTTTGAAGAAATCAGATTTTATTTTGAGTTAATGTGGAAGCAGTCCATTGACTATGTAGCCCAAGCTATGAAGGGCATTGATGATAGTTTAGAGTGATGGCATCAACCCATTGTCAAAGACAAATTTGTTGTATAAGCAGATGAAAGAAACATGCATAAGAAGCTTGATCAAATTCTGAATATGAAGTTACATCGACAAAGAAAAAAGAAAAAGCATGGAGCTTTTAGTATCAACGCCAAAATGAAAAAAATGACCAGATTAGAACAATACAGAGTTTGGAAGAAGAGAAAGAAGAAACCTAGCTCAAGTAAAAAGATGAAGTCTAGTTTTATTGTTATGTATTGTAAGCGAGCTGAGATATAGACCATCATGCATTTGAATTTTTGAAGTTCTTTTTGTTAAAATCTATTGGGTAAATCCAATTTTTTATTTCCAAATGCAAGACTTGGGCTTTGTCAGTGCTGATGTCTGTAAACGTTGATTTTAAGAGGGAGTGTTAGTTGCAAACCTCCAAAGTTGAGTTTAAGAGAGAGTGTTAGTTGTAAACCTCAATGTAGTAGTGACTGTACACTGCCAGTTGTACGAGTCCGTTAGGATTCTTGTCAAGTTCTTGATCTTGTTGATTTGCTCAAGCTTATTTAGCTCAACTCTTTTCCCTTAATGAAGTGTGCTCCACATATTCTCGTTCCTTGTTCTATCTACTATGTTTCTTTTTTTCCTGCACAGTTTCTTGTTTTGTCAGTCAAAATATTGCATTGCATTACGTGTAGAAACAACATCAGAGAAGTTGCAACAATCGGTTTCCCAATCAGGAAATTGATGTCCACCCAAAAAACACAAAAGAAAGCCAATCCATGTATCCTTCTATCTAGTTAAACACATATGAATGGACACACTGGTGGAGCCCATGTCAATGACACCAATGTTCTTTGTTTTCAATTTACCAATATTGTTAATTCCCTTTGCCTTCAACTATGATTAAACAATATAGAGCAACTGTCAGGAGCTCGTAAAATTGTCTTTCATATAACACTGCGAATGTCTTTGTTTCCGGGTTGCGGACCCTCTAGCTTCATTGGAAGCGCAAGCATGGTTGGGATTGACAACTTATCTTCATCCAGCATGGAGGTTCACAATGAGCCATTAGTAGTGCAAATGGATCAAGCTAGAGTAACTAAGAGAACAACTAAAAGGAGAGTGCATGTTGTGATGAACCAAATATAGAGACACAAAAATGAGAAGTTATAATTAGGCTAGTATAACAATTGAACCCTTTTGTTGGGCAACCATAGTGCTAGATAAAATTTCCAATTTTGGATGGAAATTTGGGGAAAATATTTTTAGTTGTATGATGTATTTTATGATAAGGATTTTGATTTAATTAAAAATTGTAATTTGAATGGATTTAAGAATTTTAATAAAATATTAAGATTGGTAAATTAAAAAATCATTAAATAAAATATCAATATATTAATGTTGATAAATTAAAAAATGATTAAAAAGGATATTGATGTTGGTAAATTAAATAATAAAAAAAAATATTTTAATTTTGAAAATTTATTTATAATTTTGATAATTTTAAATAACATTTTAATAATATTTTTTTATAAAATTACATATATATAAAATAAGAAATTTCAAAATTATTGAATTTAATTATATAATTAGAATTTATAATTTCTATACAAATATATATAAGTAAAATGAAAAAAAATTAGTAATTAAAATAACATAAAAGTAAAATGAAAAAAAATAGTAATTAAAATAATATAAAAGTTGAATTTTTTTTTTTTTTTTAATATAGGAAAAATAATATTTTTTTAATATTAATTTGTAAAATTGATAATTTTCAAAATAAAATTTAAAAAATACTGAAATTGTTAATATGAAATGTATTTATTGTATTGATACTTTTAGACATTCAAATTTCATGAAGTTTTTGAAAATCTCAATACATTACACATGATAACATTACAATTTATAATTCCACTTTTTCCATTAACATTATAAATTTATTTTTTTATTAATTACATAACTATTTACAATTAGATTATTTTCTTAAATGACTCTCTTTAAATGGAGATGGGTAGTTAATAGAATCTAAAGTCCACTTCTCCCATTCACATTAAAAACATATTTTGTTATTAATAGCATAATTGCCTATAATCCCATTATCTTCATAAATGATACATATGTAGATTACTAACCCCAAAACTTCAAGTTATACATAGAGTTTTTTCTCATGTTATGTTTATATTTTTATAACCTCAATAAAAGATCTATGAAATCATTCAATTATTTATTCTAACTAAATTTTGTGTGTAGATTGATTACAATGAGAAACCATACTAATAACACTTTGAAGGTTTAGTGTTTCATTGGTTTAGGTTTTTCCTTATCCTTATATAAGTGAATTCTATAAGTACTATGGATGAAACTTCATTCTTGAGAGCTTGTCATTGAAAATAAACGAGTCATTATACACAATAATAATCCTAATCCTTCATTTTCTCATAGACCTTGTCTAAACATTAGATTTTTTTAAGTTTTTCAACGAATGCCTAATTTGAGTAAAAATTGATCAGAAAAATATGTTAGTAATTCCAATAATTTTTGGTTGGATTTGAGTAAAAATTGATAGGAAAAATATGCTAGTAAAAACTCTAAAATGTCTAATGTTTAGACTACTAGTTTCCTCATATTCTAATAATCCTAGGAGAACTAAAACACTAAAAATTGATTTAATGATGAAGATGTATTTTATGCCCTGTTATATGACATCCTCTCACCATACATCCATTTAGATTTACCCTTGCTATAAGATCTTTTGAAGTTTCAATTTTATATCAAAATCAAAATCTTTAAACAACATAACCACCCTAATTCACTTAGGCATTCTCTTATATACTATTTTTACTAAAATAATTAAAAATTATTTCTATTTATTTATTAAAAAAATGATATTCATTCTCATTTTGGCTTGGCTTACGATTCCACTACAAAAATCCAAGGGCTAATGTGAGATTCTATTACTACAAGGGTCCACTACAAAACAAAAAGGGATCATTAGTGTTTTGAATATCCTTATTTTCCATTTTAATTTTTTACAATTTAAAAAAAATAAAGTATTTTAATACTGGTAAGATGTATATTGGTTCACTACAAAACATAAAGTGTTTTGAATATCATTATTTTCAATTTTATTTTTCTACAATTTTACTTATGCTGCATTGATTTTTGGGATGGGGGAACGACAGGGACGGGGGATGTGTCCCCGGGATGGTTAGAGCGCACTTTCAAATTTTTCAGGGGACGACGGGTTGGAGACGACAATTATATATATATATATATTAAAAAATTAAAATTCACCATAAACATTTGTAGTTGCTTCAAGCTTGTAAGCATAACAAGCTATACTATACAGTATTATGCACAACCCTTACACTTGCCAATTCTGAAAAACCTTAAGCAATTTAAAAAAGGGTGGAGTGTCATTTCATTATTGGCTGCTAGACAAGAGAAAAATGCAGTTTAGCTTTAAGAAACTTAAGTGAGAAATGTCTCTATAGCAGTTTTTCTTCCTCATATTTCTTGTTAATGACGATTATGTTAAAACTTAAAAGACATTCCCTTCAATAGGTTTTGCAATTTTTATGGCTGTGTTGAAAAACACTATAAAACACTATGGTTCTGTAAAGAGATTAGATTCATATTTGAGATTAAGAAGGTGATTGAATAGGAATTTATTCAAACATTTAGTACCAATCGAAGTCACTACTATCTGATTGTTTTCACAATGCTTGAGGTTGGGATGGTGGAAGCACTATAATTGAATGACCCTTGGAAACCCATGTACAACATGTAAAAGTTAAGATGACCAGAAAAATGAGAAAAACGAGAGCAATAACCACAAGGATCAGGCCTTTGAAATGTTGCATTTCTTGTTTTTTTGACATGGAAGTTTTTCTTGTTGTAATGTTGCTGCTGAAAATACAATATTTAAATCGCCAAAAACCCAAATCAAAACCCATCACAAAACCCATGTTTTGAGCTGCAGCATTTACAACAAATTTAGATTCAATGCAATACAAAAATAATAGATGGGAAAAATGATCTTATTGTCCAATCATCAATTTCCATGATTGTCAAGACTGAAGATATATGCTCGGAATATCCCCAAAATCTGCCCAAAAAATCCCTGAAATCTACCCAGAACATGCTCGGAATTTGTTTGGAACATCCCTGAAATCTGTCCGGAACGTCTTGGGGACGACCAACAAGTCCCCGAGTCCCCAACAATTTGGGTAAGTTTCCTAAGGGTCCCCAAGTCCTCGAAACGTGGGAACGGTGGGTATGCGGGTTTTTTTGGGGGGGACGGGTCCCCGTGCAACATAGAATTTCACTATTGGATTTTAGATAATAGCATAAACTACACAGAACCTCTATGAAAATGCTACGCACCACAATTTATCAACTTCCCAATTCCACAAATTGCTAGATGAAACTGAATTGAACATAAGCTACGCAACACAATTTATCAACTTCCTGGCTTGTGATTGGAAGGTAGTCTTTCATCATCTCTTGGTAGTCTTTCATTGTTACACACTTTGAATCTTTCTGGTAATAATCTGACAGGAACTTAAATCCTTGGGAATACTTGACGTCAACTTTAGTTTGCTTCCAAATATGGCATAATGAGTGTAACCTTAGGGATTGTACGCACTAATTGGAATACTGACGTTCAAGAATTGCAGTAATTGACGTGTAATCAAATAGGTCTATATTCATATCGTGTAATCAAATATTTGAAACACTGAGTGTAACCTTAGGGATCTTCCATTGTAATCACACATACAAGGAGAATGTTTGTGTGATCATCGCGATTACTGGTTGGAATCCGAAACCATCAGACAATAGAATCTCCAATGCAGATTAAACAAATGTTGTGCATAACAAGCAGGAATTTCTGTCTGTGCGAGGCGTGGAAGATTTGCTAGAATTTCCGTCTATGCGAGGCGTGGAAGATTTGCTAGAATTTCCATCTATGTGAGGCGTGGAAGATTTGCTAGAATTTCCTTCTGTGCGAGGCATGGAAGATTTGTTGGTGCTCTCCATGGGAACGCCAGCAGAGAAGATTGTTCGTGCCATTGGTTATTGCCGACAAAGATGACTGTACGCCCAAAGACTGAAGACTGTACAGTTCTATGCCACGTGGTTATTGCTAAACCGTCCGATTCGTGCCACGTAAACCGTCTGATTTGCTCCACTGTAATCGTCGGATCTGTGACACATGGCACCAGAAGGTGTACATTCGTACGATTTTCGTCGTATGACCTGTAAACCCGACCATTCAGATGTAGACATGTGGCAGTGATCGAATGGTCAGATCGGACGTGCAGAAAGGAGACACGTGGTAGAGATCGGATGATCAGATCCAATGCGTAGAAAGAAGCCACGTGGCAACGATCGGACAGTCATATCCGACGTGCAGAAAGGAGCCACGTGACCGAGATCGGACGGTCAGATCCAACGTTCCTAATTGAGCCACGTGGCAACGATCGAATGACCAGATCCAACGTGCCTAATTGAGCCACATGGCCGCGATCGGATGGCCAGATCTGACGTGCCAAATTGAGCCACGTGTCAGCGATCGGATGGCCAGATCTAACGTGCATGATGTTGCCACGTGGTCGTGATCGGATGGCTAGATCCAACGTGCAGAAAATAGCCACATGGCACCAATCTGACTGTCATAAATATGCCACGTGGCATCGATCTGATGGTTATATCGTACGGTCTCAAAGAAGCCACGTGGCACAAATATAATGGCCAAATCTGATGGTCCCAGAGGGGTCAGATGTGTGCCCTGGAAAGTGCCATTTGTCGAGCGTAGGACAACCCGCTTAGCTTACCGTACGATGAAAATGGTACGGATTCTACACCTTCTATCTCAACGTGGCACAAATCCAACGTCTACACGGATCCAACAGTCTGACAAGAAACAGGTGGACAAATCTGAGCATTGGTCGACAGTTTGGCAAGCTCCACGGCGACATTTCAATGGAGGGCCGATTGCGAACTGTCGGTGTGTCGACGGAGTGTCGAATGCAAACTGTAGGTGAATGTCGACAGAGGGCCGAATGCGAATGCTTTGTGCTACTGCAGGCACCTGGAGATGTGTCTGTTTGATCTGACTTGGCAGGCTTCCTCAACGTGGAAGTTTGTGTAAGAAGCAGTGAAGGGGGCGTTGCTCCAACTGGTCTTCACCAGCGCTCCCCGAGTCGCCCAATTGGTCTTCACCTGGAGATGTGTCTGTTTGATTTCGCGGATAAACACAGAGGCGCTTACAGTCGGAAGTTTGTCCATTTGGGATATCATGTAAATGCTATATGTATATAAACAATGCTTTTCATAATTCTCTTAGCATGGGCTTTTTCTTGCAGGACAAATTACGAATTACTATGGGGAGCAGCATGGTTGTGAAAAGCCTCAAGGAGCGTATCATATCTTAATGGCGCCGGAGGAACCAGAGGTAATTATATTGGATGATGCAGGCATCATTCTTACCCTCTGTAATGTCTGGAAATCGACATCATTCTTACCCTCTGTAATGTCTGGAAATCAACATACGTCTGCTAAACAATTTCTTTTCCTTTCGGTCATGGATTTTCATACTTTTTTTCGTTGGAAGAGAATATATTACAAAAGAGTATTGAAATTCCGTATTGTTAAAGCAGAGGGGAAAGAAAACGCAATGTTGATCGAGATCGAAGAGGCCGAAACCAACAAACAAGATACGATGATATTCAAGGAAAAGCTCAATCTCCATAAAACAAATATATGCAAAATCAAATATTAAAAAAATTCCCAACTTTTATGCCTTTTTATGATATACTTATATATGTAAGTGTATATTTATTCAATATGTTAAAGATAACAATTATACTTAATTTTAATAAATAATGTGTCTTTCAACAACAACAATAAAAATAGGTTTATTTGTACTTCATAACAGTTTCAGTCATTTATTTAATTTTAATAAATAATGTGTCTTTCAACAAAAAAAAATATGTACTTTATAACAGTTTGAGGCATTTATATATTGGAAAAATGTCCAAGAGGATTAAAATGATAGTTTTGAGTCATTCATATATTGGAAAAATGTCCAAGAGGATCAAAATGATAGTTTGGTGGAGGCAATTTCTAAAGAGGAATTAAAGGATGTCTTTTCTTCCTTCCAAAAATATAAGAACCTCTCTCTAGAAGGATTTCTCATCAAGTTTTACCTAAGATCCTATGATCTCAAAGAGGAGGATATTCTAGGAGTGCTCGAAGAATCTAGAGCTCATAGAGGAGGATATTCTACGAGTGTTGGAAGAATCTAGAGTTCCAAGCTAGGTTTTAGGAGCATTAAACTCTACCTTTTTGGCATTGATAGCTAAGAAAATTGTTGTCCATACATTTGAATAATTTTGGCCAATCTCTTTGTGTAATGCCATCAGTACTATATTTGAACCATTTTTCAACATAATTCAATGTGAGTTCAACATTATAAATGTTGATTTAGTGTCATTCGTGATTTTAATATACATTGGCTAAGTGTCATAAAATATTCAACATCATACACGTAAGAAATTATGACCCTTTTTTTGGCATATTCATCACTTACTCGATGCTAAAATGACACATATATGACATGTATCCAACATTTACCTCTTCATTTTTGTGTGGACCACATGACAGAAAGCGTCATTTACCTATCAAACAATCAACATGAAAGCAAGAAATATTCAACATGTGCAATGTGAACTAATTTAGAATCTACTACATGGTCTCTGCCATGTGGCAAACTCCAAATGTCTATGTAAAACATCAAATAGGTGATGATACATAGATGTATAATTGAGACTCTACCAAGTTTCTATAAATCTCTTTAACGTGACCTAATCTATGCATATGCTAATGTCTCATATCTAGCCAAACCCCCTCGATCATCCTCTCCATGTATATATATATATATATATATATATATATATATATATATATATATATATAAGGACTTAAATAGTCTTTTCATCAGTCATCATGGAATTACATGGGGAATATAAAATATTTATTTATTTTATTTTGAAATTGAAAATA
>ML835037.1:29565-40395 GCA_009831015.1 Picea engelmannii
TTCATCAATGGAGTGATTGGGATCTTGTGGTGAGAATAATTTTGTTTACTCTAATTAATACTCCAATAAATGTCCACAATTTTCTCTAGAGTCTTTCAAAACTACATTTTGATTTACTCCTCTTCTTACAATTCTCTCATGTAGTAAAAATGAATTGAAATACGTTTACAATTTTGTAAGGTCGCTGGCACATATTAAGCCTCAATTTGTTTCTAGGGAATATATGGAGCAAGAAACTACAAAACATTGCCAAAACAACATATATATTATCATCACATATGCACCTTATTTTCTACAATTTTATGCAACTAAGAAATCCTTTAACAATGATCAGAAAGGATGCAACATTCAATAGTTCCATAAGATCGTTGGACCCATTTAAGGCACCGATTTGTCATTGTGGCACGTTTGGAAAAATTTTACTTCAAAATGTTGCAAAATAGATTGTAGATGGTTCTAGTTAAGACTATGTAAGGTTGAAAATAATTTTACTTCTTCTGGAAGACTCAACCAAGCAAGCTCTTCCATGACTAAGAGTGAACCTAAGAAGAATATTTTCAATATTACAAGTTCTGAGATTCAGATGATGACCTTTCTAGTTGAAGTTGTGAAGATGATGGGAGCCATTTTTTTAAACAAACATAAACCCTCCAACAACAAAATCAAGCTATGAAAAACAAGATACTCCATTTGGAAAGGCAAGCCCATCAAAATATATTTCAACCTAGAGGGTGAGGTGGTTGGGATAGACCCAGACATGTTCAACTTGATCAAGAAAAAAAGGTTCCCAATCCCTTAGAGGCAAACAATGCAATAGAAGAAGAGCCTTTTCCATGGTGTAAACCTTGTGATTTGTTGCATAAAAAAGACACTTGTTTGGTTTCCAAGGAATCTATTAGATTAGCAAGTGAGAGTTACAATGATGGGCCAAGAAACTCTATCCACTATGTCAGTTATTTTTGCAATGAGATTAATGTTTTCTCCAACTCTCCTAATGAACAAGTTAAATGGGAAAAGGAAAGGGACCTTGATCAATCCAATATTTCCAGAGCTCTAGCCCCTAAACTCCTTCAGGAATAAATAAAGAGGATAATCCTAGAAAATGAGTGGGTCACTTATCAACAAAGGGATAAATAAGTTCAACCTAAACCCCAAGAGATTGCAACCCATCCAAGTGCTCCTATTCCACAACCTCAAATGGCCCAATATCTACAACCCCAAGTGATGTTACAAAGAGAACAATGAATTCAGCCAACAAAGACTTCAAGCAATGTTCTGGACATGTCAAAAGATGCTTGTGAAGATATCAATATTGATTTGAAATCCTACTTTTCCAAATCCCATTTCTCTATCCCTTTCTTGGAGTTTGAAAATATATCATCAAAAAGAAAGAAAATCAAACAAATTTTGGGATTAGGTGAAGGAAAGGAAGAGTCCTCTAACAATATATTTGTAATCTTGAAAACTGTGGAAAAAGGAGGATTGAATCCAGGAGGAAGTGGATTGTTTTACGTATCTTTGAAAGTAAACAATTTGTTATTAAAAAAATGTTTGTTGGACTCTGGGGCATCAACCAATGTCATGCCTTTGAAAACAATGCAACAATTAGTCCTCAAGGTAACAAGACCATACCATAACATTTGTGCCATGGATAGGAGAGAGGTAGAAGTGCTTGGTGTGATAAAGAATTTGTTTGTAAGATTGAATATATCTGGATGTCGCGGTTATGACAAATGTTGTCGTTGATATCCCAAACACTTGGGGGATGCTTTTGTTGAGGAAGTTCACTGCTCATTTAGGGGGATCCTTGCAAATAGACCTTTAGGCTTTCATATGCTACTATCCCCATCGTGATGACACTTTTGTGAAGTTGGATAGGGAAAATTATAGAAGATATCATGTTGAAGACCCTAATCAACCCAAGAATGAATATGCGAGCAAGTTGGATGAAGACTCGAGGAGTTAGGAAATCCTCTCTTTTTCTTTGGCACTTGAATATAAGGAAGCTAAGGATGAAGTATGGAAGAATAATGATCACTTAAATGAACTGCATAATCAACCTTTGGGAGGATGTTATTAAGAAAGAAGACCATCCTTAAGTCATATGGGTTATTTTTTTCCTTCAATCATGGTAAACAAGGAGATCCAACTATACCCGTAGTAGGAGCCACCTTTGCCACTTGATTACATTAGCCCTATGTGTTGTTGGATTCAAAAGAATTGTGACACAAGATTTCAATTGAAGTTAGGTCTCAGATTTGTACTTCAAGATCACTATCCTACCTTGTGTTGATATTATGGTAGCTATGGGAGGTATTAACCTCCACATGTAACCCTGAAAAGAATAGAATATTTCGGGAAGCAAGAGAAACCCTAAAATGTTGGATAATAACCCTATGAGGCAAGTCGTCTCAAGAGAATATTTATTATTGAGTTATTAGCCTCCAAAAGTAGAAGTCTGCCCAGTTAGGTCACTTGGAAGACTATAAATAAGAGGGTGCTAGAGATCATTTGTCACCTTACCTCTCACAACTGCATAAGGCTAGTGGTGCACAAGTTTGGAGAGGAGCTACATCTGCAACTATTGCAACTGGAAAATTTTGGTTTTGTCTTGGACTTTGTCTTGGTTATTGATGTAGGAGAATCATCAGAAAATCACACGTGGAGAGACAACTCAGCACCCTAGCACGCCTTTTGAATCATTTTGGAATCTTGAATGCTAGCATTTCCTGCAAATCTTTTTGAATGGATTGAAAACTGAAGAAGATCTAAACGCTTGGAAGCCGAATGACTGCGAGAGATATGGGAGTTTCACTCTTAGACTTTAATGTAACAGAGCTTAAATGGTATTTAGGTTTTAATTCAAGAAGATAGGTATTCAGGGGGAATCCTAGGAGCCCTTTGATATAAGTAGAGGTGTTGTATGCCCAAATGAGGTTGCTGAAGATTAGGCTCCTAGATATGATGGTAGCTGCAATTTAGTAGGAGATTGCGAATTTTAGTTATTGTTTTTTATTAGTTGTAGACATTAGATTTGAATGAAGATAATAGAGATATATTGATATAAATTTGTGGTGTTGTTGTTGTTTAATATTCTTTGTTATTTTGTGTTTCATGAATGTATGAATTATACTGTTGAATGTATGAATCTATGAAACATTAGATACGTTTCACTTGTTTCTCTTCCACGAGATTACGCAAGGAGTGTGTATTGTCCGCAAAGAGTGCATTGACATAGTATGATTAGAATCAGAGCTCAGGAGAGATAACATGGGAATTGTATGCAGAGCATACATATCGTCCGCAAGGAGTGCGTCGACAGATTTTTTGAACCAGAAACTCAGGAGGAGTAGCTTGAGAGGTTACTTGCAGAAGTGTGTGTGAAGGTCTATTGGAAGGCATGTGCAAATCCAAAATATGACTAAGTGTCGAAGAAAACCCTTTAAAGAGTTAAAGGTACGGAGGAAGACAAACTCCGAAGAGTAAATAAGCGAAATCTTCAAAGGGAGGAGTCCTTTAAAGTTTCCCAAAATCGACGAGTAAGATCCGTTCTAGAGGGATCAAAATCATTCCATACCATCAGATTTGGAGAAGTTGCACGAAGGATATCCGTGAAGCGTTTCGACATTTCGGAGTTCAGAGTATTTGAAGTGTTTGAGAAGCGGGATTGCCAAAGTCACGAATTCACGAAGAGATCCTAACCGTTGGATGCAAAGAGGACAAATGGCAACATATTAGAAAATCTGGGAGATAGAGGTCTGGAGGAGTTGAGTGTGGGGTGAGTGAATTATTCGTGAAACCCGAAGTACAACTGGACCATCGGATTTAGGAAGACACGCTGCAGAAATCCGCAAATTCGGAAGAAAGTGTTTCAGAAGGAACAAAGGGTGGAGGTTATGGATCGATGATGCTCGAAGTCGTGAAGGAGTTGGCCCAAGGTCACAACCTTGGTTATCTAGAAGAAAGAGAGTCTAGCACGAGAGCTAATTCTCGTGAGTTGGTGTTGCTAAAGCATCGGAAAAAAGGGGTTGTGAGAAATTCGAACCTGTAGGTGACATCAAAGGGACATGTGAATTAATCATTCAGGGTCTATTGAAGGCCTGAAGAGCCAATTCGGCTCAAGAATTTGGAGATACAAAACCAAGAGGTCGTGAAACCCTTAGGAGAGAAGGGGGGTCTACATCAAGTGGTATCAAAGCCTGGATTTATTTTTAAGTAGTGGAGAATAGACAATGGAGATACTCTTATACCATCAAGTGGTATCATAGCCACATAATTGATTTATGTAGGCAGAGGAGACAAAGAAGTAGGCTGATATAATCAAGTGGTATCAGATACATCAATAAAATGTCGCCTGTAGCAAATTGAGTTGTATAAAGAGAAACGAGAGAACTTTGCGTAAGGTTGGATGCGACGGAGACAATGCAAAGAAGAGAACCTGATGCTGGAGACATCAATGATGCAGAAAGTGAAGAAACAGAGGTTGAAGAAGATGTAGGGGAAATGATACTGAGGAACACTTGCTGAAAGCGGTTGTCAAATTGGGAGATAGAGCCAAGATAGACATCCCAATGTATTAAGGAAACTTAGATAATGAAGAGTTGTTGGATTGGATAAGGTCCATGGACAAGTACTTTGAATATGAATATGTCGATGAGGAGAAGAAGGTGAGACATGTTGTCACTAGATTAAAAGGACATGCAGTGCTATGGTGGGGTGAATTGCAGGCTGACAGACAAAGCAAAGGTAAGCAAAAGATTAAGAGTTGGGACAGAATGGTAACCAAGCTGAAGGCTAAGTTCATACCCAAGGACTATCAGATAAATTTGTTCAGGAAGTTGTAGAACCTGAGACAGAAAGGAATGGCAGTTTAGGAGATTTGCTGAGGAGTTTGGTCACTGAACATCATAGCCAATGGGATCAAATTCTGTCACAAGAAGAGTTTTCATACAATGAATCAATAAACAGAAGTATGGGAAAGAGCCCATTCCAAATAGTGTATGGAATGAATCCAAGAGGAGTATCAAAATTAAGAGATCTCGAGCATAGTGAATTCAGAAGCGCTGGAGCATAAGACTTCACTACAGAAATGTAGAAGCTTCATAGTCATATTAAGGAACAATTGCAGAACAATAGTAGAGAGTATAAATGAAGAGTTGACGAACATAGGAGAGCACTTCAATTTGAAGTAGGAGATCAAGTTTTAGCACATCTCAAGAAGGAAAGATTTCCAATAGGGACATATAACAAAATGAAGCTAAAGAAGATAGGACCATGCAAGATCCTAAAGAAATTTGGTGCCAATGCTTATGAGATAGAGATGCCAGAGGATGTGGGCATATCACCCATATTTAAGGTTTCAGACCTGTATCCTTATAGGGAAAATGACACAAAATAATCGGGGGACCAAAAAGAGATTCAGTGGAAGAAGCAGATGTCTGTAGTGGAAAATCCACATATGGAAAAGATCATTGATTTGAGGATTGAAAAGAAGACCCAGAGAAAGACATACTTTGAGTATTTGGTAAAGTGGAAGGGACACCCAATAGCAGATGTCAGTTGGGTAAATGAATTTGATATCCAAAAGCATGGAAAGTCAGTGCAGGAGCTCATGGACAAGAGTCCATGAATTTTTTCCCAGGGGAGTGTGATGCAGGAGAATCGTCAGCAAAGCACATGTGGAGAGACAAATAAACACCCTAATGCACCTTTTGAATCATTTTGGAATCTTGAACTCTAGCGTTTCCTGCAAATCTTTTTGAACTAATTGAAAACTAAAGAAGATCTAAATGCTTGGAAGCTAAATGATCGCGAGAGATCATGGAGTTTCACTCTTAGACTTTAATGTAAGAGAGCTTAAGTGGTAGTTAGTTTTTACTTAGAGAAGATAGGTAGTCAGGGGGAACCCTAGGATCCCTCTGGTATAAGTAGAGGTGTTGTATGCCCAAATGAGGTTGTTGGAGATTAGGCTATTGGATACAATGATAGCTGCAATTTAGTAGGAGATTGCGAATTTTAGTTATTATTTTTTCATAGCTGTAGACATTTACATTTGAATCAAGATAATAGAGAGATATTGATCCAAATGTGAGGTGTTGTTGTTTAATATTCTCTGTTATTTTGTGTTTCATGAATGTATGAATTATATTGTTGAATGTATGAATCTATGAAACATTAGATATGTTTCACTTGTTTCTCTTCCATGAGATTATGCAAGGAGTAGGTATTGTCTGCAAGGAGTGCATTGATAGAGTCTGATTCCACTCAGAGATCAGGAGAGATAACGTGGGAATTTTATGCCGAGCATACATATCGTCTGGAAGGAGTGTGTCGGAAGAGTTTTTGAACCAAAAACTCGGAAGGAGTAGCTTGAGAGGTTACTCACAGAAGTGTGTGTGAAGGTTTGTTGCAAGGCATGCGTAGATCCAAAATCCGACTAAGTGTAGAAGAAAACCCTTTAAAGAGTTAAAGGTTCGAAGGAAGAGAAACTCCGATGATCCGAATTATTTTTAGCACAAAATGAGAGAGGAGATATAATAAATAAATATACAGAGATATCTCATATATCCAACAATATAACATAAATGTATTAGAGATGAAATCATAAACATAGAGCTACAATAATACGATTTCTATTAATGAGCGAAAATTTACAAAGACTGTAAAAATATAGAGTGAAAGACTCGCTAGATGTTACACTCAGGTTACACTCCAAAACAACGATTATCTGAAGTAAATTGATTTGGTGGCCCAATCAATTTACACTCAAGTTACACTCAGGTTACGTAATTTTATGTATATTCATATCTAGATCCCTAAGGTTACACGATGAAGTATGTGATTCAAAATTGAAGGTTCTAAATAGATATGTACACTCTCCCAACTTAATTGATCAATCTATTAGAACCATAGGATGAGATTTTACTCAAAATTTCTTATAAAATATTTTCCAACTTTAGAACTGGTCTAATAATTATTTTCCCCATGTCACATTTACTTTGGAAAGTATATGGATTGAATTTTTGAAGCGCTTCATGAGTATTACTAGTCAGGGTATCAAACAAAGTACTATTACCATCCATGACTATAAATCCAAAGTTATCATCAGATTCCAAGAGTTTCTTAAGTGGCTCGGTATGGAACTCATTGTCACAAAATGTATTAATAGTCTTGGAAGGCTTACAACCAATTGTAACATTCTTTTCTTTCCTATCATTAGTGATAATCATTCCAGTATGTATATTGAATCCCTCCAACACTGAAAGTGTATTCAAAGGTGCATCGGGAGAAGTGCACCATGGCCTAGGACCAATAAAAACCCTTGACAATATAGGCTAGAAATGTAGGCATCATTCATCAAATAAAAAAAAGGACCTCAACTCGGCATCACCATATCTTGCAAACGAGTTAGTGGAAACCCTAAAATCACATCTTTAGTGTAATAATTAGCTTGTCATGGAAACCCTAAAATCACATATTTAGTGTAATAATGATCTTGTCGTGTTGATTCATAGAGATTATATCCACCTGCCCAGAAGGCTAGTTGTAAATCATAGACATCATTCCTCCTTTATATTTTTCACTAAAATACATTCGACGAGGACGCTTGAACAACCCACCATAATTTTGACAAACCGATCGCACAGTTGGAGTGTAGGTGATTGGAGAAAAGTCTTCAATGTGGTCTACAAGAACCTTGTAGTGGAGTGTTTGATTTCTTTCATGCAATCTGTTAAGAATATTCCATTTCACTAGAGCTGTTATGCTATAGAGATCTAAAAGAAACCACGAAATGATTATATTGTTGCTCGAAATAAATGTTTGAGTCCTCTGCATATTTTCAACACATCCACTCTTATTCATGTTTTATCTTTATTAGAAATGTTTATTAGAGGTAAGGACATGTGTGAAGGTCAAAAATTTCATGGATGGTATGTATGTATATTATAACCATTTAAGATTGCTTCCAGAAAAAATTCATATCGGTGGTTCCAAGCTATGCCTCCAATAATATTAGTACGAGTTGCCCCCGTGAGTCCATGGCGTGCACAATCGACGTGAATGTGGTTTGTCCCAAAAAATTGCAAGAGAAGAAGAAAGGGAGTGTCGTTACTATGTGCAAGGGTCATTAAGATGGGTATTTGCACAGGTTTCCCACTTTTAGTTCGCATTCGTCCCTCCGTCGACATGCCACCGTGGAGCTTTCCAAACTGTCGACGAAACCTCAAATTTGTCCACGTGTCCATTGTCAGATCGTTGGATCCGTAGCCATTGGATTTGTGCCACATGAATATAAAAAGGTGTATAATCCATACTATTTTCATCGTACAGTCAATAACTAGATGTCCCCTCTCGACATGTGGCACTTTCTAGGCCGTAGATCAAAGCCCTCAGAACCATCAGATTTAGACATTATATTTGTGCCATGTGGCTTCTTTGAGACCATACGATCTAATCGTCAGATTGGTGCCACATGGCATATTTATGATCATTTGATCTGGCCGTCCGATCGATGCCACATGACTATGTTCGGCACATTGGATCTGGCCGTCTGATTGCTTCCACATGGCTATGTCTTGTGTGTCGGATCTGACCGTGTGATTGCTTCCATGCGGTTCAATTATCCACGTTGGATCTAGTTATCTGATCGCTGCCACATGGCTCAATTAGGCACATTGGATCTGATCGTCTGATCTTTTCCACGTGGCTCTATTAGGCACGTCGGATCTGGCCATCCGATCACTTCCATGTGGCTCCTTTCTGCACATCAAATCTTACCATTCGATCATTGCCACGTGTCTCCTTTCTACGCGTTGGATCTGGTCGTCCGATCACTTCCACGTGTCTCCTTTCTGCACGTCGAATCTGACCATCCGATTGATGCCACGTGGCTCATTTTCAACTGGTTGATCTAGCCCAGATCTACAACCTGGAGAGATCCACGTGTCGACATCTTAACGATCGGGTTGATAGACCGTATGACGAGAATGGTACGGATGTACACTTTCTGGCTCCACATGTCATAGATCTGACAGGTATAGTGAAACAGATCGAACGGTTTAACAATAACCACATGGTATAGATCTAGACAATCTTCAGTCTTAGTGCGGACAGTCTTCTCTGCCGGCAATAACCAGTGGCGCGAATAGTCTTCTCTGCTGTCTTTCCCATGGAGAGCATGTGACCTCTTATTTCTGCTAAGTTCCTCAACAGTACCAACACAATAGCCTTCCCTTCTGGAGACCTCCGTAATAATGCTCGTGATGGCTCCATAATAAGGCTCGTGATTCAAGGTTATATGCACTCGTCTACCATCTTCCCGAGAAGACTTTTGTATAATATGCCCACTACCTTTCTCATGCAATCTTATGCATAATTAATCCGTCCCTCCATTTTGGTCTAATGCCGAAATGGTATGTGAAATCTTCGAATATATATATAGGAATAATGGAAATTGAATTGTACTCAACGAATTTCATCTCTTTCGATAGGCCCAATCAAAATCCATAACTCCTTTTACGTGATTCAAAACTCTGTTAAAAGTATAATTTAAAATTATACTTTACGCCAAATTATCTTATTTCATGTAATTATGATCAATAGTGCTCATAACTAAATATTAATATGAGTTAGTTCGCTTGGAAAGAGTAGATAGCTCCGTTGAAGCGACCCAGAAGGCATTCATTAGGAATCAAAATTTATTTTTTTAACTCCTTTTACGGAATTCAAAACTTTGTTAAAAAGTATAATTTAAAAAATAAATTTATTTATTAATTGTAAATATTATAAAATAAAAAATAAAAAGTTTGTTTCAGCTTCATGGGATGAATACATTGTGCAAAGATGAAAAGTTTGATCTTTTATGGATAATGGTCCTCTTCATGGCTTTTTAAGTTAGTTTTCATTTTTACATATGTTTTTTTTTTCAAGTTAGTTTTAATTTTTACATATGTTTATCTTTTTAGGTTGATATTTTAGTAATTACAACTATTATAAGGAGTGATTTTAATTTATATTAACACTTTGATACCATCAAGAAATATTTTGGGTTCTTAGTTGTTCGGAAGAAATCATTCCATAATTGAACCATCGGTGAACACTAAATAGATGAAACTGTCGTATTATCAACTATTTCCCAACCTTATTAAGAGGAGATTACCATGGATCCCTTAATTTTTGTTGCTTCTATTATTGCTGCTGGATTATCTGTAGGGATTGCTTCCATTGGACCCGGAGTTGGTCAGGGCACTGCCAAGCTGCAGAAGGTATTGCAAGACAACCAGAAGTGGAAGGCAAAATACGAGGTACCTTAGTGCTAAGTTTAGATTTTATGGAAGCTTTAACTATTTATGGACTAGTTTTGGCCCTAACACTTCTATTTGTGAATCCCTTTGTTTGATCATGAAAACAAAGATCCCTACACCTCATCATTCCATTAGTATTTATCCAAGAATTCCCTTGTTTAGCTTCTCTTTTAGGGGAGGGGCTGATCCGAATAATAAGCAAATGAATTATTGTCTTTTTTCCTATACCTATACTTCAGTCAGAAAGATTCATGATGCATGCGGTAGGGAAGGGAGTGGATGGGGCAAATATTATTTTTTTATCCTTATATAAGACCTGGAACTAAGTTAAGTATCCCAAATATTCTTATCTGGAACCAGATAGGATCAAATAAGAAAAGAATAAAATTTTGTAGAACATATCCTTATCTATGAGGGGAGAGCGTATGAAAAATGTAATTGATCCTTTCATTTCCTTGAGTTATTGGCCTTCCACTGGGGGTTTCGGGTCAAATACCAATATTTTAGAAACAAATATAATAAATCC
>ML835038.1:0-29943 GCA_009831015.1 Picea engelmannii
ACTGTTTCTGAATTTCCCGGGAGAAGTTCCAGAGGCTTGGCACTGACGCTCAGCATGTAGCTCAGCTTCTCGTTTTTCTTTGTAAACTTCAGCTTCCTTGGTTTCACTTTCACCGAGACCCCTCTTGGAGCAATCACCGTGGCCCTGTAAATCGACATTTGAGGACCGACATTAGTGACAGTTCTGGTGAAGAATGTCGACAGGTTAGAAGCAGCCCGGGTTTGATCGAAAACAGTGGCAAATGAAGGATAATTGAGATTCCCGGGTTGTTTTCCTTGGGTAGGGCAGCCTACAGTTCTACGAGTGATAGCCCTGATGGCTTTCTCAGTGTAATTGAGGCTGCAGAGAAGTTCGACATAGTCATCTACGCCCAAATCGTAAACCAGCCCCGGATCCATGGCCTTCTGCGGATCCACGTGACCAGAACCGAAATCTAAGGCTGTGGAAGCGTTTCCCGTGGCTTCATCGACCATCGGCTGGAGCCTATTATCATGAACGTAAGCAGTCGTCATAAGCGCCGATTTTATGGCTGCAGGGCTCCAGTCCGGATGAGCTCCTTTGAGCAACGCAGCAACCCCACTAACATGAGGGCAGGCCATCGAGGTTCCAGAGATTATATTGAACTCCGTTCGCCTTCGGTCGAACAAGAGCCCCGAAGGACCGACAGCGTCCGTCCAAGCAGCCAGAATGTTCACACCGGGGGCTATGATGTCGGGTTTCAGAATCTCGAAGGTCTCCGGATTGGGCCCTCTGGCGGAAAATGAAGCCACGACGGGAGCAGGCTGGACCCCCAATTTGGTGCCATAGAATGTTATGGCAGCGGTTGGGTTTTCTTTTGATAAAATGTAACGACGGATCAAATCCCCGGCAACGCTGCCGACTGCAGCTGCAGGCAGCAGATGGGGATCGGCAATGAGCCCTTCGCCATCAGAGGCTGTGTTATAAAGTATCATTCCAACACCTCCGGCTTGCTTGACCACGGACCCCTTCGCCACCCTGGGGTTATTCCCACGCTGACACAACACAACCTTGCCCTTGACGACA
This sequence comes from Picea engelmannii, assembly GCA_009831015.1. Taxonomy (NCBI): domain Eukaryota; kingdom Viridiplantae; phylum Streptophyta; class Pinopsida; order Pinales; family Pinaceae; genus Picea; species Picea engelmannii. Next base: position 1,045 of record ML835038.1, read on the forward strand.
TTTGGATCCAACGTGCCCTCCATGCATAGAGACGAGGAGTAAGCATCCATGCTCTCGTCTCGACCCGCATCACCTGCATACACTAGAGGAAAAAGTCGTCCCGGGGTCAATCCCTTTCCGCTATACATCGACACGCCCCGCATAACATTCCCGTCGCCCAGCACAATGTCGGCAGGGAAGTCACGATCCATAGTGCCGGCACCCACCGTGGTTATCCAGGGAGCCACGTTAGTGACCGTCCCATCCCCCGGGCCGTTGTTTCCCGCCGACGCAGACACGAACACACCCCTCTGCACAGCACCAAAGGTGCCAATCGCAATGCTGTCCAAATAATAAGGAACAACGCTTCCCCCCACAGACAACGAAATAACATCAACTCCGTCGTCTACTGCCTTGTCGAGCGCTGAGAGTATGTCTGAATCAAAGCAACCCGACGCCCAGCAGACCTTGTAAACCGCGATACGGGCCTTGGGCGCCATTCCTTTGGCGATTCCACCAGCGTAGCCCAGCATGCTCGCTTTGTAAACATATCTGCCAGCGGCCGTGGAAGCAGTGTGCGTGCCGTGGCCGTCTGAATCACGCGCCGACCTAGACTCCACGGTTTCGTTCATGACACCGCTCGTTGCTTCGTAGCCTCTGTAAAAAAACCGCGCTCCCACCAGCTTCCGATTGCAAAACGACTTGGGGAAAGTGATCCCGCTCTGGCACTCGCCTTTCCAGTGCTTAGGAACGGGGCCCATGTCTTGATCGCTGAAGCTCCGCCTTTCTGGCCAGATGCCTGTGTCCAGGACACCGATCACGAGGTCCGAGCCGTAGTTGGACTCCGCCCACAGACCGCCTCCGTTGGGCCTGTCAAGCCCGACGAACTGCGGAGACCGCGTCGTTTGCAGCTGGCGAGCCCGATCAGGAAAAACGGCAAGAACGCCCGATGTTTTTTCCATCTCCGAAGCTTCCTCTTCTGTTAGCCTTGCCGAGAAGCCATGCAACACCGTCTGATAAACATGAAGCAATCCATCGTCTTCTCCATCAACAGACAACTGCACCTTCAGCCCCTTGACAGCAGCAATACTCGATCTGTACCAGTGCTCGTGCGTGGTAAAGGCTGTCGGTTTTGAATCCCCGTCGACTCGAACTATGAACGTCTTGCGCCCATCGCTGGCGTATCCCAGAACCAGCAGTTCACAGACCACTGCTAGAAACATTAGCATTATTGACATTTTAGAGACCTCTAGGGAAACCATTGTAGAATTCTGTTTCAACACCTGCATAAGAAACCAATTTAAAAACCTAATTAGATTCCAAAAACCCATGATCGACAGAACCCCACTAGAAAATCAAAATAAAACCTATGCAACAAAATCAAAACCAATACGTTTGATCAGACAGACAATACGACGCGCCCCCCTTCTCAGAAACACTACAAGGTAGGTAATGTAGGTGACTCCTCTAATGTCCGCTCAGTTCAGCATATAGTCCAGACCATCCATTAGCGAATACTACACACTGGAAAATGTTCCCCAGCCCACACTAAAAGCATGACTCCAAAACCAGCACAAAAAACACATGGAACAACGAATTCGAGAGCAATCTGGAATACGGTTAGATGCAAACGGAAGAAGCCAAATATAAATAGTTACTTGCAAGCATTTACGACGATTAAAAACCCAATAACCCTTGCTGGTGTAGTAGGCCCCTTCCCATTTACTCCCTTGTCAGCCCCATTAAATTTCCACCAAATAGTACAATACCTCAACATTCACATAAACCAGACGGCCGGAAGATAGGGAGCCGTTCTCTTATCTCCGCCATGAATGCATCGTCAAGTGCCCGCTAAACCTCATAGATACAGCTGCCCGTCTGTGCTTGTTCAGCGCCTTCCCAAATTCCCAGTTCACAGTACCGTCGGTCACAGCCTCAGGATGAGGCAGCATTTATTTGCAAATTAAGTAAGGATTATGGCGAACAATACTTATTCGTACACGCACCACTTTTTCTAAACGCATATCTCAATGTGCATCGAAGCTCCCGCTTGCAGTCCAACCCAATGATTCATAACGGAGTAAGTAATTTAGCAAGTTGACAAATTGACCATTAAGTTTGTCCAAAATCATAATTTTATTTGACCAATGGGTATTTCATTCTGGAAACTTTGATTTACAAGGGTTTGAATTAAGATGTTCCAATTTGTCAAAAAATTTAAAATAATAGAAACTTCACCTAACAAAAAAAATATACACAAATTGAGTTGAATTGAATTTATCAATTTATTGAGTTAAATTTATGAGGTGATAGATTAGGTTTAATCTAGAGAGGCGGAGTATGTATACTTAGGAAGAGAATCTTTTATTATACCAAGTTTCATTAGCACATAAATAGCCGTTATAACAACCGCCCAATAATCCCTCCCGAATAGAATTAGCCGTTACAGATCACACTAACCTTCTCTCATCTGCATAGAATTAGCCGTTACAGATCACACTAACCTTCTTTCATCTCAACGTTAAGTGGGTGGACGTCGATGTCAATGTGAAGATCTCGGGATTTTGAAAAATTGCCGACATAGAGGAGTTTAGTAAACTTATCGAATAATCAAAGCATAATCTGCTCTGTCTCAGACTCGCAACTTGTAATATATGATTAGACATGGGAAGAATATCAGGAAGAACGCGTCTGGGTTGGTGCGTATTGAAAACCTAGCGTGTGTGTAAGGACTCTCCAGCTGTATGCACAGAGGAGACCGCTGGTCGACACCTTGACTACCTCTTCCTTTTAGTTGCTTTCAGTTGTGCGAAATAGGGCTGACGTGCAGTTGAGCACTTCTCTTAACATTCCAGAAGTGGCTCCGACCAATTTAACCATCTGGTTTCAGGGTTGGTACGAGGTACCCCACATGCCAGACGCGTTTTTCTTATATTTTGATTTGAATATGAGTCTTCTTTTCAGTAAAGGAAGGAAGAGACAAAGCAAAGGTACCTGAGAATAATAAAATAATAATGAGATGTCAATGGATGGATAGTGGATCAGTACTGTCCTCACAAAGTCGAGCGATTAAAGTTCAATTCCTGCAGAGAGGAAGAAGCAGTGGGATTTAGGTGCAAGTTATGGATTGTTACGCGGATGATAAAGCCCTTGGATTATGTCTTTCCAACTACAAGGGATATATATTGTTCTAAAAGCATATGCTACTGGTAGCCATAGCAAATGCAGAATTTCTCCAAACAGAATAGCGTAAGCATACAAATACTTAACCAATTAACAAATAGAAGTTAATAAGGGATATATCGTTGTAAAAGCATATGCTGGTAACCATGGCAAATGCAGAATTTCTCTAAACAGAATAGCGTAAGCATACAAATACTCAACCAATGCAAAGAATATAATAAGTAACGACAACAAGGTGTACTGAAGTTTAAAGTTGGTTCATGGCTTTGCAAAGAATACAATAAGTAGTTTAAAGTTGGTTCATGGCTTTCCAAAGAATACAATAAGTAATGACAACAAGGAGAAGCCAAAACACATCTCAATGAATATTTTTTTAATAAGTAATGACAACAAGGAGAAGCCAAAACACATCTCAATGAATATTTTTTTAATAGAGAAAATAAAGGAAAAAAAATAATTTGGAAAACAGCAATCCAATGAGACAACAAACTCCAATGAGAAAACAAGCAATGAACACGTTCAAGGAGTTTCCCTTGGTTGTGTTGTTCTATGGGTATGCCATGTGTGATGGGGATGTCATCATAGTCATTTGGTGTATGTGCTATCATGTGAGCTTGGAAGTTGGGCATGGGACCTCTTCCAACTAGTGTCAAAGGGTTAGTAGTAAGAGCTAGTGTCAATCTAGGAAATTGGTCTCTTGTAATGTTGAATTTTCAATAGGCTAGGCTCAATCATGAGGTTTTTTTCAATTTTAGCATTTACTTGAACCATAGACAAATGCAGCTACACCATTAACAATTGTTGCAATAACCAAGATCACAAGAAGAAATACCATGCACAAGAACACAATAAATATCATGGGAAACCCTTCTCAACAAGGGAAGAAAACCCCAATCATTTGCTATATTCTCAAGAGAAAGACCTCCCACACCATAGACCTAGCACACAAAAAGGTGCTCTCAAAAACCAAGAAGGCTAGCGCCCAAGAGAGGTGGGCACTTCATCCCTAGAACTTGTACTTGCTAAAATTTCCAAAATGACATGTGTGTTGTGTTTCCTGGATGGGAAAATTACCTTTATTTATATTAGACTAGACACATCAAAAGTGGTGTCTATTGGCACAAAGGGTCATAATATAATTAATAATTACCATATTAATTATCTTTTACATTAATTATCTTTCACTTTATGGTGGGGTCGACTTGTACCCTTTACATCACAATTAGGGTTACACGTAAATCTAACTCTTAGACAATATAGCAAGGGATCTCACACACCCACTAGTGCTCATCCACTAGGGGCACGTCCAGTGTGCTCAGCCACAGGGACGCCCAAGTCAACAGATTTCTATCTCACTGAGTGCTCAACCACTAGGATCACGTCCACCTGTGCTTAGCCACAAGGACGTCCTACTCAACATATCTCTATCTCATTGAGTCTCATGGGAGAATCATCTGGAGTATCACATCGTCTCAACTCTCTACACACTCTCTACACAGAGGGGAACAATAAACCCATCACATGGTCTCCTTCACCCCTCATAGGGGTACACATCGTTTCATGTCAAACGACACACCCATCTCATGGGCATCTTCCCTTTTAAGAAGCACACAATGTTCCATCTCTGTCTCAGAGAGAACGACACACCCAACTCATGGGCATCTTCCCTACACATGGGCACACAACGTTCCATCTCCGTCTCAGAGAGGAACGACACACCCATCTCATGGGCACACCCAACTCATGGGCTCTCTCACATGCCGACTCACTCAATCTGTGTCCTGGAGGATTCTCTTGCAGCTGTAATCATCAACACTCTCTCTCAGCTAAGGAGGCATTCTGCACAAGGCCAAGTCTCTCACGGAAGTACTCGAACTTCATCTTGGCAAGCGGTTTGGTGAAGATATCTACAATCTGCTCATGTGTAGGAAGGTACTCCACGTGTACTGATTTCCTCTGCACCATGTATCTGATGTAATGATATTTTATCTCAATGTGTTTCGATCTATTGTGAAACACAGGGTTCTAAGAGAGCTTTATACTGCTATGGTTATCACGATGAATAATGGTGGGATCCATCTCATGATCAAATAAATCGGTCAGGAGCTTGCAAAGCCACACTGCTTCGCGGACTGCCACACTCAAGGCTATATACTCTGCTTTTGTGGTACTCAAGGCCACAAAGCTTTGTTTCCTGCTGCACCAGGAAACCATGGCAGACCCCAAGGTAAAACAACAACCAGATGTGATCTTCTGGTCCACTAAGCTCCCTGACCAATCTACATCGGCATATCCCTGCAAACTCAAGTCTACACTAGAGGCATATCTCAGGCCATAACCAACTGTGCCTTGTAGATATCTCAATATATTCTTCGTTATTATCCAGTGAGTCTATCTCGGCTGACTCATGAACTGACTAAGTACATTTACTGCATAGCATATATCAGGTCTGGTGTTAGCATATATCAGGTCTGGTGTTAACCAGATACATCAATGATCCAATGAGTTGTCCATACAAGTGTGGATCAATCTCACCTGAATCAGTAGAAGCATCATTCATTTTCTTCAAATCCATCACCATCGATGTAGGCATGGATTTGCACTCTGTCATACCGAACTTCTTCAATATTTCCACTGTATAATTTCCTCGACTCGGGAAAATCTCATTAGTCCTATACCATACTTATAGTCCCAAGAAGTAGTTCATCATACCCAGATCCTTCATCTTGAATTTAGCAGTCAATGCTTGCTTGCATTCAACAATAAGTCTTTCTGAACTGGTGAGGAATAGGTCATCCACATATAGGACCAAGATTAAGCACTTGTTACCAACAATATGGTAATATAGGTTTGGATCAGCAACACTCTTGTCGAAGCCCAAACTCATCAATAATCCATCCATTTTCTCATACCAAGCACGAGGTGCTTGCTTTAGTCCATACATGGATTTCTTCAACCCGCACACATGAGAATTCTCATTGTGTATCACGAATCCTTCTGGTTGCTCGATATAAAGTTCTTCCTCAATGTCACCATTGAGAAACGTTGTCTTTACATCCATTTAATGTAGTTTCCAACCCATGGATGTAGCTAGTGCAATGATAGTACAGATGGACGTGTATCAAGTTACTGGGGCAAATGTCTCATCATAGTCAACTCCCTCTACTTGTGAGAATCCTCTGGCTACAAATCTCGCTTTGTATTTCTTGATACTTCCATCAGTTTCATGCTTGATCTTATAGATCCACTTGGAAGTCACTATAGACTTCCCTTCTAGTCTCGAAACAATATCCCATACATCATTCTTCAAAATAGACTGATATTCTTCTGTCATGGAATCTTTCCATACATGCTCATCTCTAGCTTCTCCATGACAAGAAGACTCAAAATCAATGATGTGGCTCATGGATGAAAGGTAGCTTGAAAATCTATGTGGTCTCTGTCTCTCTCGGGATGTTCCTTGAGGGGTTGTATGTCCCTCTACCCCCTGAAGAGTTTGTCGAGCCCAGGTAGGCCTTTTATGCCCTACTGCAATATCTTTGGGCATATCAACTGGAGCAACTGGATCAACTGGAATAATGTTTGTCTCCCTCTGAACTTTTGAAGGGGGAGAAGGTATTGTCTCACTATCAATCTCCATCTGAGATTCTCTGGATCTTTGAAAGGTTATCTCTTCTTCAAAGATAACATCTCTACTTATCTTAATTTGTCTCTGATCAGGGATGTAGATCTGATATGCCTTCAAATATTTTGTTCTCCCTTGACCAAGTTTTGGGAGATCCTTGGTCAAGTTTGGCCTATTTTGGGACTTCGACACCCTCTCGAAGGTGGAGCGCAAGATGAAGCAGAGATCGTGGGATCTCGACCCCTTTTTGGGCCCTTTTTGGAATTTGGGATTATGTAATGGGTATGGGATGTCGACCCATGGGTTTACCCATGTTTAGGCCTATTTTGTAAAGTATAAATAGATGTCTAGGCAATGTAAGAAGAGGCAGTTGGCTAAGTGCTAGATCTATGTGATTGAAGGATTGTAAGTGCTCTGTGCATACCGTGTGAGACTTGCAGAGCTAAGTGCAAGTCATTGTAAGAGGCTGTGGAAGGTTGTGTGCTTAGATCTACTCGGGGAAGGAGGATCTAGCGAGTTGTGCAGATCTCATGTCCTATGCGGAGTAGGGTTTTGAGGCTTTGTGCATCTAACCTATTGAATAAGCTAATAAAGAAGAAGAGTTGGTGGACATAGCCCCGGGGTGGGGGTGAACCACATATATGTTGTGTTGCTCTGCTTTGTGTGATCTGTTGATGTGTTTATGTCTTTACTTGCTAAGTGCTTTGATATAGATAGATAGATCTTCTTATGCTTTGTGCTAATGATGTATATGGATGTTATATATGACTTATATGAATGTGCTAGTGCTTGAATCTATTAGATCTAGCCTACTTCTCTATGATAAGTGCTTAGATACATCAGATATGAATGAATGATGCGATGCTATGTTTTATCTGTGAAGTAGATAGTGGTTAATTATTGATGAGTTGTCAGTGCTAAGTGCTCTGTTAAGTATTACAATCACAGATCTATGTCCCAGCTAAGGTTGCAGACACCTGAGTCCTACAACCACCCCTGCCTCTACCTCGGGTGAGACTTCATCTGCTTCGCAGGTGTTGTCGAAAGGGCCGGTAGTTAGGGTTTTTTTGGTGCGTTGTTGTAGCGTTGAACCCTGATTCTTCCCCTGTGCCAACAAATGGTTTCGTTGCCGGGACCTGAAATTGTGATTGTTGGGAACTGAGGAAGAAGAAGTTTTGTGCAAAGATCCAACCTGAAATTGTGAAAGCTCTGTGCGTAGATCTTTCGCTCTAGTGCGCAGTACTCTACTTAGTTTGACAAGCTCTGTGCCAAGGAAAATAAGTCCGATCTAAAGAAAAGAGGTAAGATCTGAAAGATTTGTGCTCTCAGAAAGGTAAAAGTGAGATTTTTTTATTAAAAGAGGTAAGATCTGCAAGCTCTGTGCTCTAATAAAGGTAAAAATATTGAAAAGTTCTAGATCTGAAAGATTTGTGCTCTGTAGAAGTAAGATAAGTGGAAATTTTTGTTTCAAAAGTATGGATCTAGGTATGTTTGATAGATTCTGTCCTAGCTTGAAAACTAAGGCACTAACAGATGAAAGAAGGTTTGATATATGTAGATCTGATAAGAATAGTGAAAGATATGTTATACCTATGCATAGACAGAATGTTTGGACTAACAAGTGGATGCATGATCCTAGAAAGAAATGTTTGTAGGTTAGCTACTATGACCCTAGCACGCAATATAGAAAGAATGAGAATCATTTAAAAGAAAGAGAGGATTAACCCTCTATTACAGTTGCAGAAAACTGGGACATCTTGCTAAGGAATGCCCTGGGAGAAGACCTAGTTGTCTTTGTTGCAAAGCTATGGACCATGAAGTATTGGATTTCCCTAGAATGATTGCTAAGCTTGAAGAAATGAACATGAGACAAGAAGACCCGAAGGCAGATCTAGAAACTACGATTATGGCAGAACCCCAGAAAGAATTAGAGAAAGTATTGCCACAAATGAAAGACACCCTGAATGATCACTACCATCTTCGTTTATCAGAGGTCTTCAAAGAAAAAGAATGCCTTGAAGCAAGAATAGGAGACTTCGACATTGACTGTGTTCTGGATGAGGAAACACAGGTGAATATCATGACAGAAAGAACTTGGGAACTTTTAGGGAAACCTGCTATGATTCCTTCAGTAGGAGGAATAGGTCTATTTAGAGGAAAGTTGATAAACCTATGTGGAAAGCTCACCCAGATATCTATGAATGCCAATGGAACTTCGATAGAGAAAGATTTTGAGATTATTAAATTTATTGAAGACAACACCCCATTTACCATGTTACTAGGAAAACCTTGGATTGAAATAAATCAGGCCAAAAGGAAGGAAGAAGAAGAAGTTTTAGAGTAGAAAAAGCAAGAGTTAAAAGATTTCATGACTAGAAGGCTCGCACACTTGATTGAAGAATAGGATAATAGATTGAAGCTATTTAAAACCAGAGACTTGGATGTCGAAGTAGGAAGAACACTAGAAGACCCACAAAAGATTGAAGTACCTATTCCAGCTAAAGAAGAAGTATCACCCTCAAATCTTAGGAAATAATCTCAACAACACGAAGTAACTGTGCCAAACGCAGATAAGAATCAGAATGGAAAAAGGCATACCGAGACGAAGTTCACTGGAAAGAAAGCTAGAAAACTAAGTAAGAAGAGAGCTAAGATCGACAAGTTACAGAAGGTTCCAGAGGGAACTTCACAAGGGAAAATTTGCAAAATTGGAGCTTCGTCGGGATAACAGAGCAACGTCACATGGCACTTCACCATGGCAAAGAAATATAGCCGTTGGGATCAATATAACCGTTCGAACGACCCTTCGAATAGGTAGAAAGGAATTTATGGTTCGCCACCAGACCGTTGGACTGCGCCATAATGGCCAAAACAAAGTTAATGAAGGCTTCTTGGCTGTTGCAAGCAATCCGTTGCCAAGTTATCTATGTATCCCGTCGTGCCATGCACCGAGAAAACTTTTTCTAACCGTGAATCTGAGCCCACAGACTTGTTGATTTTACACAGTGATCATTGCACTATTTCCCCCTATCCTATTGGAGTGTCTAAGTTACTCCTCGAACCCAAAGATTTCCAACCATGAGTGTGTATGTCGGACGAGTTCAGCACTGTAGAGAGAGTTTTCAAAGAAGTTCTGATCGACCTCATGACTAAAAGAGTCATGTCGATGTCTACAAGTGTACAAGCATCATCGATGAGAGGACTGCAAGCCTCTCCATCGACTACTCGCGGATCAGGGCCATCTTGACCATCAGCAAAAAAAAGAACCAATCATAAAGACAACTTCGAAAATGAAAAGCTGATTCCAACCATATTGCCCAATTACATCCCGCCTCTGGCTGGTGTGGTGAATCGTGATAGTGTTCCAAGAGAATTCGAGTACACCATGGTCACTGCGTACCTCCCGAAGGGGATATGCACAGTTCGAGCAGAGCAGGATAAGATCACAACGTTGAAGTTCAGCGACTTCAACCTTAGAGATCGAAATATCTATGGTATGCTTGCCCCATACAAGTACCTAACTAGAACAAAAGGGAAGAACTCGAAGATCATCCCTCAGTCATGGACGATGAACCTCGTGCAGTCCACCCTGCTGAATGTCATGAAGATCCCACACTTCGGAAGACACCAGGAAGTCAACCCATGTGTTAAGTTGCTACTGTCATGTTACCATGGTGGCTACTTATGGCTAGACCACCACATTACAGTTGATCCAACGCTGATCCACAAGATCACAAGACTGAGTATGCAAGGACCCGACCCACAGGACTTTTATCCAGGAAAAGCCACAGATATCGCACTCACACAGAAGATCAAGGATGCATATGGTGATGTTGAGAAGGGAACAAGAGGCTACAAGGTAGCTTCCATCCAGAGTGGCACAGTGCGCCTAGCATGTCAATTAATAGCTAGAAAGTTAGTTAGGAAGAACCGACCTAGGCAGGTCACTGACTTTGTCGTTGACCTCGCAGGGATGTGTGCGGAAGGCCTACAGATGAACTGGGCGAAGTACCTAGTTAACCAGTTGGAACTAGATTGCCAAGAAGCACAGGATCAAGGTTATGAATTTCATTTCAGCTAGCTCCTGGTCCTCATTGCATTTGTTTCCTGGGAGATCTCGGAAGGAGCGACCTTCCCCGACATAGAGCCATTCGAACCGCTTGCTGTGAAGTTCGCTACCCTGTGGTATTCAATTGATATGAACAAACAATGGCAATCAAACATTGTGTTTCATACATACTACATCCAGCTAAAGCGAGCCATCGAAGTCGAGCCTCGCATGACTCCGAACACCTTACAAAGGTTCTGACCACTAATGAAGTTCAGGGCAGATCGACACTTTATCTACATTACAGTGTGAGCATATGAACATAAAGAGCAGTTCCAGTCATATTATAATCTTATGGAAGAAGACCTTGAGGAGATCACTAAGGAATGGTTCGTTGACCTCCTTATCCCCGCCAACCCCGCAAAGATATATGATATTGACAGCCTAGAGGACACCCATAAAGAATAGAATACACCTGGAACTAGCAGACAGAAGAAGAATGAGGAGGTCCAAAACTTAAGCAACACCTTAGGGAAGACTGCTTCCATGTCACCCGATCGAGGGGGTGGTGACGAAGTAGAAGATGAATAGAGACCAAGAAACGTAACACCACCCAAAGACGAGGTTGACCCTTTGAATAAGAGAAAGGTTCCCCCCCTGAAACCTTCTTCCCGGAACAAATTGAAAGCCACCATGACCAAGATGCAGATTGTCCTCGCCTCCAACGACTTTGACTTCATCATAGCAGCCTTGAAATATGCTTCATTGGAGATAGTAGAGAAACAAGGAGCAAAGCATGAATACATGTATGATAGGATTGAAGTCGAACTCCGAGGGGTACAACATGCCCTTCAGTCTAGTCGTGCAGTCTCCACTGCGCCTCTGCCATCGGGAGAACCAGAGTTGGGAGATGAGCCAACCCAACTCCACCAACTAGTTGAGACAGTCGAAGCTCACCTTCGACGAGCACAAGAGGAAACATAACAAGTCGCCCAGGCTTTGGTGCAAGTACAAGGAGTACTTGTAGAGCAACGCTGAGCTGCAAAACAGGAAAATATTGCTCTCCAAGAAAATTTTGATGAAGAAAAAGCACATATACAACAAGGAAAAGAACAGTTGCTCGTGAACCAACTCAAAGTGAAAGAAGTGGTCAGCAGAGTACTTCGCTCTGTGACAGTCGTAGAAATAAAGGCAGAGGACTGAGTCACGCAATAAGTAGAGTATCTCACAGAAGTTATCCAACAACTACAACAACGCATCGCAGACTTAGAGCTCCGCGAAGTACCCGAGACTCCATAGGATGTAAGGGATCAAAGAGAATCAACTACTTGAAGCGCAGTTGAGAGAATAAAATCCCTTGCTATGGAATGTAAGCAACTTACTGATCGCAGTGCCCAGACCTATGAGCAACTCACTGAGAATCTAGAACTGACGACACTGGAGTCACAGCTCCAGGAGGCGAAGTATCAAGCTGAAACAATACAAGTGCAGCTGAAGCCCCTGTCAGCTGTGGAAAGAATGAAGCACTCCCAAGAGCAACGCACTACACAGCAACAGATCCACACTAGCTAGAGCAGAGTTATGGAAGTAACTCAGAGGCTCCAACATGTACAAGATAAGGCCTACCAATTTTTCACAGAGGTTGAAGGCTGAGGAGAAGAACTGGAGCAGGTTGTCACTGTTGTTGAACAGTGCCTAGAGGGACCTGTGAACGAGGTAGTCATCCAAGAGTTCACTACACAAGAGATCATGGCACAACAACAAGTCGAAGCAGCTCGAGCCCAGCTCGAGGCTTTCGAAGCAGAACTACCCTGATCAGAGTGACTCGGGATGAGTCACAGGTGAGTGTTGGGAGCTTGTTGGCCCTTGACCAAGTTTTGGGAGATCCTTGGTCAAGTTTGGCCTATTTTGGGACTTCGACAGCCTGTCGAAGGCAGAGCACAAGACGAAGCAGAGATAGCAAGATCTCGACCCCTTTTTGGGCCCTTTTTGGGATTATGTAACAGGTATGGGATGTCGGCCCATGGGTTTACCCATGTTTAGACCTATTTTGTAAAGTATAAATAGATGTCTAGGCAATGTAAGAAGAGGTAGTTGGCTAAGTGCTAGATCTATGTGATTGAAGGATTGTAAGTGCTCTGTGCATATTGTGTGAGACTTGCAGAGCTAAGTGCAAGTCATTGTAAGAGGTTGTGGAAGGATGTGTGCTTAGATCTACTCGGGGAAGGAGGATCTAGCAAGCTATGCAGATCACTGTCCTATGCAGAGTAGGGTTTTGAGGCTATGTGCATGTAACCTATTGAAGAATCTAATAAAGAAGAAGAGTTGGTGGACGTAGGCCCAGGGTGGGGGTGAACCACATATATGTTGTGTTGCTCTGCTTTGTGTGATGTGTTGATGTTTTTATGTCTTTACTTGCTAAGTGCTTTGATATAGATAGATAGATCTGCTTATGCTTTGTGCTAATGATGTATATGGATGTTAGATCTGACTTATATGAATGTTCTAGTGCCTGAATCTGTTAGATATAGCCTATTTCTCTATGATAAGTGTTTAGATACATCAGATCTGAATGAATGATGCGATGCTCTGTTTTATCTACAGAGTAGATTGTGGTTAATTATTGATGAGCTTTCGGTGCTAAGTTCTCTGTTAAGTATTACAATCACAGATCTGTGTCCCAGCTAAGGTTGCAAACACATGAGTCCTGCAACCACCCCTGCCTCTACCTCAGGTGAGACTTCATGTGCTTCACAGGTGTTGCCGAAAGGGTCGGTAGTTAGGGTTTTGTTGGTGTGTTGTTGTAGCATTGAACCCTTGGTCTACCCCTGTGCCAACAGATTCACTGTATCCCACAAATGTACCCTTTCTCACTGAAGGGTATAGCTTGGATCTCTTCTCTTTGGGTACATCAAAATATACTGGGCACCTAAATATCCTGAAGTGTCCAATCTCAAGATTCACTCTGGTGAAGGATTATTCTGGAGTTATGTTCTTCAAAATCTGGTGAGGACTCATGTTTTGAACATATATTGTGGTCATGCATGCTTTTGCCCACGGAGTCATAGGTTGACTATGATCATGTATCGTCGCTTTGGTTTCCTCGATGATAGTTATGTTCTTCCTCTCTACAAACCCATTTTTTTGAGGGTTGTAAGGAACTCTATACTCTCTCTTGATCCCTACTTCATACAGAAATTGTTGAAATCCTTGGAGGTGTATTCTCCTCCATTATCTAATCTTAGTACCTTGATCTTTCTTCCGGTCAAGTTCTCAACCCGAGCTTTTAATTCTTGAAATTTTGCAAGGACTCCATCCTTGTTCTTCAGGAATTAAATCCAAGTTTTCCGAGAGTGATCATATATGAAGATTACATAGTACAAATATCCATTCAGGGAGGCAACAATCATTGGCCCACACACATCTAAATGTATAAAGTCCAAGATTTCCTTAGATCTATTGTCACTGCTCAAGAAGGACCCTTTAACATTCTTGCCAAGAGCACAACCTTTGCAAACACCTTTATGTTGAATTTGTATCTTTGGAAAGCCTATTACCATTTTCCCTAGAGCTGGGAGAGCTCTATAATGAATGTGAGCAAGTCTCCTATGCCATAGCTCACTCAAGTTGATAGTATCATGTAATAGGGCATGGGCTAGTCTAATAGTCAATCTATATAAGTTGCTTTCTCAAACACCAATTACTTTGGCATAATTTATATGTGAGTCCTTGTGCCATGAAATAACTTTTCCTTCAGAAAAGGTAACCTTGTAGCCTTTGTCTTCTAAGGAAGAAATGGAGACAAGGTTCCTCTTCATCCCAGGTACATATAGTACTTCACTTAGTTGAAGATGCATGTCAGAATCTAGTTGGAAGGTAGAAGTTCCAACCCCTTTCACATTATATCTGGCATCATCTCCTAGGACAACATGTAGATTGGTCTCTTTCTCAACAAGATTGGTCAGGTGATCTCTAAAATTGGTCATGTGCCTGGAGGCACCACTGTCAATTAACCAAGTATCATGATTAGTAGGAACCATACCTGAGAGTGATGAAATGATTAGGAAGGATTCTTCTTTTATGTCTTCATCTCTCTGAAGTCTTGGCTTCTAGGAACTATATTTTCTTGATCCATCAAGCTTATCTTCCATCATAGTTTTGTTCATCATATTTTATATTCTTCACAAACCCTTGCCAACTGGGCTAGAAAAACTAACGACTAGGCTAGGATAAAAACCTTAAGTTTTGTTGGGATTATGACTGCCAACATAAAGCCTTGAAAGTCATAAGAACACCAGTTAGCTTAAAATCTTCTTCAATGAGCTGCAAAAACCCTAATTATGAAATTTCTGCAAAAAATTGCAAAACCCTAGAAACCTTAGGGACAAAAATTCAAAATGCTTGTAATTTCACTCCGAGAATCTCTGGAGGTGTGTTGGAGGAGGCCGTACTCTCCTATGTCAATTTTGTCCCCAACTTCCAAGTATTAAGAGCTTAAACTGAAAAGAAGGAGGGTCGTACAAAATTTTTGGAAACCCTAGGAGGGTCGTATGGTTCTGCAAAAGAGGAGGGATGACTTGTAGATCCTTGTGCAATGGGTTCTTCAAGACCTATGCTCTGAAACCATATTGAATTTTCAATAGGCTAGGCTCAAGCATGAGGTTTATTTCAATTTTAGCATTTACTTGAACCATAGACAAATGCAACTACACCATTAACAATTATTGCAATAACCAAGATCACAAGAAGAAATACCATGCACAAGAACACAAGAAATATCCTGGGAAACCCTTCTCAACAAGGGAAGAAAACCCATCTAATCCTTTGCTATATTCTCAAGAGAAAGACCTCCCACACCATAGACCTAGCACACAAAAGGGTGCTCTCAAAAACCAAGAAGGCTAGTGCCCAAGAGAGGTGCGCACTTCAACCCTATAACTTGTACTTGATGAAATTTCCAAAATCACATGTGTGTTGTGTTTCCTCAATGGGGAAATCACCTTTATTTATATTATACTAGACACATCACAAGTGGTGTCTATTGGAACAACAAGGCCGACCTCATTAACTCATAATATAATTTATAATTACCATATTAATTATCTTTTACATTAATTATCTTTCACTTTATGGTGGGGCCGACCAATACCCTTTACATCACAATTATGGTTACAGGTAAATCTAACTCTTAGAAAATATAGCAAGGGATCTCACACACACACTAGTGCTCAACCACTAGGGGCATGCCCACCTGTGCTCAGCCACAGGGACGCCCAAGTCAATGGATCTCTATCTCACTGATTCTCACAGGAGAATCATTTGGACACACACTCACTAGTGCTCAGCCACTAGGATCACGTCCACCTGTGCTCAACCACTAGGGTCACGTCCACCTGTGCTCATCCATAGGGACGTCCTACTCAACAAATATCTATCTCACTATGTCTCACAGGAGATTCATCTGGAGTATCACATTGTCTCAACTCTCTACACAGAGAAGAACAATAAACCCATCACATGGGCTCCTTCACCCCTCACAGGGGTACACATCATTTCATCTCAAACAACACACCCATCTCATGGGCATCTTCCCTTCTCAGGGGCACATAACGTTCCATCTCCGTCTCAGAGAGAAGGACACGCCCAAATCATGGGAATCTTTCCTACACAGGGGCACACAACGTTCCATCTCTCTCTCAGAGAGGAATGACACACCCATCTCATGGACACACCCAACTCATGGGCTCTCTAACAGGCTGACTCACTCAGCCTGTGTCTTGGAGGATGTCTCACATAGCTGTAATCATCAACATGTAAGTCATCGCCAAAGGTATAACATTTTTCGGAGGAAGAGGGATAAGCATCTCTGTCCTTGTAAGCCATGAATGTCTAGAGACAACCAAGTGAATCTTTGAAGAGACAAAAGAACCACCCTTTGATCTCATAGGGAGAGCATTTGAATACAATATGGTCCTCAATGTCACGTTCTAAGGAATGGACCTAGCAAATTTGATGCTCCCTAGGAATATCATAATCTTTATTAATGCAAAGTTGGTGGGAGAAAACTCTGAACTAGGTGAGAGGGACCATCCGACTGCAAAGAAATTGGAGTTTGGTATACCTCGAGGGATAGATTAGCCCACAAGAAAGTTGGAGATATCAGTCTAAGTAGTTTTGAAGTTTGGAAGAAAGCGGATTTTTAGGCTTAAGCCATGTTGATCATAGGTAAGGTCTATAAATCTCCAATACAAATACCTTGGAGAGATCAAGTACATCAATTGAAATGGAATTCAAGGGTGGTCTGTGAATAACAAGGCCAATAAGGTGAAGTGATGAAAATGTACTCACATACCAACATGAATCTATCCCACATTCTCTCCACTCTATAGAGGAGTTGAGAATAAGGTATGGATATCTAAGAAGACCACTCAATGAGTTGCTCATCTATCATTGTCACCACATGAAAGATCATTGAAGAAATGAGTGGGGTTGTGCCAAATTCTGCGAGAATGATAGCATGAGAAATTGATCTCTTAGCATGAAGAGGTTGGATAACATCATGACAAGCACTCTCTCTATCATATTTTGATCTACTCCCTGAAGATATGGACCCCAAACCTTGGCCTTTACTGGTAGATTCAAGGTAAGGCATGGTTCAGAGAAGAGGACCCCCAAATATGTGTGTGTGTGTGTGTGTGTGTGTGTGTGTGTGTGTGTGTGAAGATATTACCTTCATCTCGTTGTTGTGAGTAAGAATCACATTACTTGCCTCCCTTTTAGTGATGTTAAGGTCGTGACTTTTGTTTTCCCTAGATTAACCTAATGCTAATGACTATCACAAGGATTTCTAATATGTCAAATTGTCTTTGGAGGCCCCTCAATGAGTGGGAATTGAGGATAATATCATCTGTAAATAAAAAAATATCAATAGGGACTCTGAAGAATAAGAAACCCTCTATGGCACCAAATTAATTTGATATGATTTCCTCTAGCTCATCAATGTAGAGTCCAAATGTGTAGGAGAGAGTGGGCAGCCTTGTTTAACTCCTATACCACTCTAGACCTCCTTTGTCTCACCAGTCCTCTTATATATCTTATTAGTTATAGTCTCATAAAGTGTCATCACAATGATACAACCAAGGTGGAAGACCTAAAGTCTCAAGCTTATCAACTAACAAGGGTTGAGGGATTATGTAAAATGCCTTGTGGAAGTACACAAAGCAACATAATGATTTATTCTTGTTTGTCTTAGCCACCTCGATGATGGAAGTCAAAGTAAAGATATGATCATTGGTAAGATGGTTCCTCCTTAATATTGATTTTCCTTTGAGCCCCCTCAACCTCTTTGTCTCAACTCATTTAGAGATGCAAATGTCTAATGATGTGGAAAAGATCTTAACCAAGGCATGGCTAATTAGAATAGTGTGATAGTTACTAGGATCATTTTGTTCTCCATTTTTGTAGATGGGATGGATGATATGGGAGGTCTAAGAAGGTGGAAACCCATAGGTGACAATGTCATTAAACATGGACTACTAAGAGTTCAATGCTATCATAATGTTTGAAAAACTCAACTTTGAGGTTCTCCACATCATGGGATTTGTTGAATTGAAGCTTAAGGATGGCACATAGGATTAGATGGTAAAAAAGGAAATGATAATAGACATGTTTCAAGTTGACTCCAATTCTTAGTTAGTTAGGAGCATTGTATAGGCTAGAAGCATACTCAAACAAAGTAGGCATATCAACTAATGCACACATAGATTTCTCAAGGAAGAAGGTGCTGAGCTCTCAACACACCCTAAAAAGTCTCTGCCAATTTTTACTTTTTGGGTACCACTTAATCTTTTGGTATTGTTTAATTCAGAACGATGTTGTTTTCACTTATCATTATTTTCTGCAAATTCTCCTTGATTCTTTAAAACTTTTCCCTGAACATGTCAAAACCATCATAACTTAAAGGGATTAACATTTGATTAAAGAATCAACCACTAAATCGTTTTACCCAACGCGTCCAAAATTCGGCACCTGGAAGAATCAAAGATGAAAGAAAATCATCCTAGAAAACTAAGTACATCTATCGCCGATTTTAGTCGGTGTCGGTTAAAGGGGAGCTGTTCTTTCGAGATAAGCATTGCACAAGAAAGTTGTCGATGACCGATTTCATTCAACATCGACGAAACGCGAAAGGAAGTAGTCGTTTGCGAGGAAAGAAAGGAATTGCCAATGGCCGATCCCGTAAAAGCATTTCGGCATCGGCGAAATGTGAGTAGCTAAACCCGTAAGGAGCGTAAAAAATTTTCCAGGCCACCAACTCTCGAAACGTTTCGGCGTCGGCGGTTTTTCTCTTTGTAAAAAAGAAAAAAAAGGTATCAATGAAAATCCCGTAGCTCTGTGCCGATCTCCAGCTTCCCCATTCCGAAAATGACACGATGGGACATTTTAGCTCTAAGATACGCTAGATACGATGCATTTAATCAATTGATTAATTCCAAGATCATGCATTAGTTTCTAATTTGTGCACAAAGCAAAATGATCATTTTAGCCTATAGATATAGTGCACCTCCCTCCGCGCCTCCGCCGTCAACCTACGTAAAATTGATTACAGAAAATTGGCGATAAGTAGTTTTGAATTTCATCCCATTACTTGCATTAACAACTTGATGTGATTGGTAAGTTCTCTCTTGTTATATTATCCTGAATTATTATAAGCCAGAGCATTATGTGTGCAAAGAAGTCCAAAACATCTAGAGGAGCGAGACGAACGACCCCGAGAAGGTGTCCACAGTATATTGAGTAAAGCAACAATTTTAGCAAGCATACAGGTATGTACCAGTCTGGTTTTGTTGTTTCCACCTCACATGTAAATTAGGATCTAATTTTACTCTGTATGTCAGCCCTAATTGAACTATTTTGGTTGCAGGAACGATGCCTCTGAAGAAACCTACCACTAGGAAATCTCCTAGAGCCCCAAAGCTGCAAGAATTAGAAATAGGAGAGGGCTCCTCCTTGGCCGTTGCAAGGAAATTGGAATTCACTTCCAAGCCGACGCCCATCATCAATACGATCACCAAAGAAGCCTTCGCTTAGCCCCCGGCCTTTGGGGACACAAAGGCAAACATTGGGACCAAGACAATGTTCCTGCACTGGGAAGACTTGTTCAAGAAAATCAAGCACGAAGAATTCCCAGAATATGCCCCACATAGAGATCATGATACAAGGAAGTTGGACGATGAGGTCTCTGTCAACATCTGCAAGGCTTACCTACACATGGTGGCGAGTAGGACTCTGGTTTTCCCTTGCATTGAACTTTTGAAATGGCTCATTGATCACACTAATGCACATAAGTGTGTAATCAATGATGATAATGGTCAAATCGAGGGGGTTTTCCTCCCACTAGAAGTCCAAAATTATTACAAGCTTAGGGACCTAGATGAATGTTTGAGCATGGATTTTGTTGTGAAGTTTTACCAGAAGCACGACACCAGCAAAATCATGGCATCCTGGTGGAGAGAAGACAAAAAATTCACCAACCTAAACTCTGTCTAGTACTCGACAACCAACCTCAGACAACCTTATATCTATCTAATGGCTCTCCTTTGTCGGTTGCATGGAGAGAAAGATTGTTCCATATTTTCGGAGGCATGGATGCCTTTGGCTTATACTGTCGCCATCTCTGGAACAACCTTCAACTGGGGTGCTATCATCTCCAAACAGCTTAGCACCTGCATTCTACAGGCTCAGCAGCCGAAGGAAGGAGAAAATCATGCCTTCTACATGGCGTCTTATCTATTGCACGTCGTCTGTGCAAGGAATGCCTTCGCTGGGATGAACCTGAGCTGGTGCACTTTCGAGCTCCCGGTCCATGTCTACTTCGACATTTTGTGGGATAACAGGTATAAAATATCCTACTCTCTCATTTGCGATCAATCTATCTCACCTATTCATTTTTTACTATTCAATAAAGAGTGCCCAAGGCTCTCCGATGCAGCCAAAAGGGTTATATCAAAAGTTGGTCAATGGTACCTGGATGAGCGCGGAACCTACATTAGGGTTTTCGGTGCCACCGGAGCACCACATTTGCTACCTATATATGTCCCCGACTGACTGGTACTAGGGGAAATATGTTATCAAACTGTCTTGCAGGGCTACAACGCCACTTTGGTGAAGGACAAGAAGCGAGCATTCATCCCCTTTGGGTTTCATATCGACTTCTACCAGGTTAAAGCCACTACGTAGGCCAAGCAAGAGGGATTAATTCAATTGGAATTTTGGTTCTAAACAGGATGTTTCGCAAGCACGACCCTAAGGATCTGGTCTCGAAACATGCATCACAAGTATCATCCTGTTGGCATTATGCCCACGATCGGTTTGAGGATGAAATTTTCACTGAAAATGCTCAAGACTGAGATGAGGTGGTGGCAAGAAAGGCCGACCCCAGAGTAACGAAGTTCAAGGCCATGAGTTGGGAAGAGCAAACAGTGTCCTTGGAGAAATCAGCGCAAGAAATTCTCAGGGCTAGGGAAGAAAGGGTAACATTCGAATCGGTCGAAAGGATGGAAGCTCCCCAGGAAGCCCCTGTACAGAACTGGAATTTTCTCAGAACTTTGGGTGCGCTGGAAAGAGGGACGCTCTTGATCCAACATGCTCAGCAAATGATGGATCTGGCGTCGAATGATCCGACCCTCTTATCAAGTGTTCTGACCAGTAACCCAGAAGAGAGCCTAGCAGGGGTAGGTGGCTCCGAACTCACAGACCTCGGTAACGTCAATGGGTCAGATGACCCTGAATCTACATTGCCGCCAGTCGATTCACCGGTAGTTGCTATGATTCAATCAGCACCAGGCCAGGTGTCGATCAAAACAAGTGCGCCTAACCCTCTAGCTGAGTTCATAAATTTATACAGTGATGATGAGAGCCCGGAGGCACCTCAGAAAACCTCTGTGCATGTAGAAGAAGAAAAGGGAGCCAAGGAAAAAACACCTCTTGTTCCTGATGCTCAGAGTCAAGAGGACACACGAGAAGGAAAAGGAGCCGAAAGCGGCCTAGACACAGAAATGCCCGATGCGTCAGAGACCCGAGCAGGTAGTCCCAAGGACAAGTCAGAATTGGACGAGTTAGAAGAAAGGTCCCCGCAGAGGGATGTCGACGATGCCACGACTAGTATACAAGCAAGTATTGAGCTCCCTCCTGACACATCTATTCCACTTGATACTCAGGTCCCCGATAAACAACGGGAGGAGGTCGGGCCTTTGGAGAAAAATAAGGAGGTTCAAGAGTCTGATCTTAAAAAAATATATACCACCGATATCCTGGGAAACACGCTCACGTGGGGTGACCAACAGATACCAGAGCCGGTAGATGAGGTAGCAGACATCTATGCAATCTCCTATGATCAAAAGAGGAAGGCCATCGTGTAAAGGACTGCTAAGAAGAGAAAGATTACTGTGGACCGTTCCATTTTGATTACCATAGAGGAAAATTTGATAAACACAGCAAATGCTCACACATTTGAACTGATAGGCATGGGAAGAGCCCTCTCTGATGTTTCCCAAGATAGGGCCAAGAGGGATGAAAGAGAACTAGCTGATACTCTAAAGGAACTGGAACACTTGCACCATCTTGTTGAGTATTGCAAAGGCGCCACACAGACTGCGACATATTTGAAGAGTGAGTTTTCAGGAATTTACAACGAGTACAAGAAAGAAAGAAACCTGTTAACTGAAAATATAATTAAATTCTAGGAGGACACTCTCATGGCCCTTGCAACATGCAAGGAGATGGAACGATGGCATGAAAGAGCGCTGCAAGCGATGGAAAGACTTGAATACATTGAGGCATTCCAGCAAGGTCAAGAAAAGGAAGAATAGGGCATTCGACTGATAGGCAAGAGTAGCCTCGACCGCATGAAGAGATCCACAGAATACTGGACTAAGATGTCCCGGGACCCACATCGAGAGATCCAAGAACAATATGGCAAGTGCCAGAATCCCTGGGATAAAATTATTAAAGTAATGAAAGATATCAAGCTCCCCAAGTTCAGCACCCCCAGTGAGTTTATTGACATAAGAGACGTGCTCAAGGTGTATGCCGAACAAGACTCCCTATGGACCGAAGAGTGCGCAAAGGTAGCCGATGTGAGGCCGAGACATGTGCTACAATTCACAGAACACCCGATCAGAGCTAAAACCATGTTGCAACAACTAAATTCCACCTTGGTAAAGTACCGAGCGCATGCAACGAACATCAGAGGGATATATGCGGCCCCAATGGAACAACACAGATTCATGTGGGCCTAGACTTGTGAATAACTGTTCATCAATTGGTCTGAATATGAAAGGAGTCATCCTTTCAAAGAAATATCCCAGGTAGACTAATCAAGAAACTGTTATGAGATAATGCAACATGGAAACTTTTGTTTGGTTCAAACTGTACTTAGCCATTAAACTTCAGTTAAGCTTGAGATTATAAATAAAGGCCTCGATCAATTAATAAAGGTCAATAGTTTGTTGTAAGAACTATTTTCTTTCTGGTTGTTAAGAATTATTTTGAAGCTGCTATGAATTTAGAAGTCCTTCTGGACCAAAGACGAACTATTTTCATCAGATGTATGTGATTGGAGTTGGAGAAGAATTACTTCCTTTACTGTTCCATGAATGTTGTAGTAAATGAGTAAGATAAATTAATTATGTTGTCAAGTTATCTGGTGCAATGTTTTAATGTTCCTTGCTTTAAATGATGAAAGTAAATCACTGTGCTTCTATGTGATGAATGTCTTGGTAGATGAATTATTTTTCTTACCGTGACATTGATTACAATTGTATTTCTTTCTCTGTGCTAAGTGTTTTACCTCAGCTATGTGATGAATGTCTTGGTAGATGAATTATTTTGCTTACCGTGACATTGATTACAGTTTTATTTCTTTCTCTATGTTAAGTAGTTTACCTCAGGTATGTGATGAATGTCTCAGTAGATGAATTATTTTTCTTACCCTAATCTTGATCATATATTCATTTTCTTTCTTTTAAGTAGCTTTCTCAGACAACAGTTGGATTCTCTTTCGGTTAGAGTATTATTACTAAGCCCCTTTGGCATAGGATCATTGTCTACATGTTTGAGTAGTGGGTTATCCCAAGCTCGACCTCTTCCCAATAGTTAAAAATCTTGTCCTATCTTAGTCAAGTTGGTTTATACTGGCTTGAATCTCTTGTACCTGCCCCACCTAAGAGAAATTACTGAAAAAAAATGTCTGAACCGAAGGAATAACATTCACCAGAAAACACAAAAGCTCATCGATAATTTGGCCAGATTGTAAGATCTGGAGAACCATTCCACTCCAAACGCTGCAGAGTCTAATTGGGCCTCGGTGGCGGGTTTGGTTCCTGCTATTGAATCCGGGGATTTAAGCCCCATCAACAGAAGGCTCTCCAAAAGAGTTTGGAGGTGAACCAAAGTTGGTTAAGTATAGTTCTATGTTTGTTAAATAGATAGGTTATCCTTTTCCTCTTAAGAATGCTCCTATAGATTTTGTGTTTACTTTGATTTGGAGGGTCTATGCATCATAATATGCTTGGTTAGGCTATGAATGTTTTTGCAATTTGAATCATACCAACAATTACAAGCATAGTTGTCACTCTTAGTAGGGTGAAGATGGAATGGGGGGATTTGATGTTAAGTGCATAGGACCAAATGGCCTAGGTGAAGTGGAGGGAGTACTTGATTAGAACATGAGTGTCATAAACTCAAAGGAGCATTATTTTTAGGAAGCTAGTGTTTTTCTCATTGAGCTAGTGATCAAATTGACAATGGTATATTGATAGGTCAATTAATACTAGGATAATTTGGAGGGGGGAAACTAAATGGAACCTAAAAGGTGAAGGAAACATGGTAAGTGAGGGGAGGTGTGGAAGTTACTTAAAGATCGTGTATCTTTGATAGTGAGGTCACGTTAACAAGAAGATAAAGAATGTGGATATCTATTATCATAGAGGATGATCAAATTATGAGTCTTCCAATATAACCAGGGGTTTACCATAAGGTGTCATTGCTTTATCATTTGAAGTATGGTGTAAAGAATCCTCTTGAAAGTCCACTTCTGATCCAGATTATTTTTGGCATGAAATGAGAGTGAAGATATAATAAAGCAATGTACAGAGATATCTCGGATATCCAATAATATAATAGAAATGTATCAGATATGCAACCATAAACACAGAGATACAATAATACACAATTTTCTATTAATGAGCGAAAATGTACAAAGACTGTAAAAATACAGAGTGAAAGACTCGCTAGAATGGTGATAACTTATCTATGAGAAGAGATGTGTCCGCTACTCGCATTCGCAAGAAGATGATTTTACAATGAGGCTCCAAAGGCATATTATCATAAATAAAATCCAAAACCCTAACCCCGAAAGATGAAAAGCCAACAATTTTGTGGACCTCGTTTTGGGTAGTTTGGTGTATCAACTTCTCAGGGGCGTAACTTTGGCATACGATCTCCGTTTGGGGCACACGATAGCTCGTTGGAAAGGTATCATCAAGGAGATTCATTTAGGGGGTTCAATTAGGCCTTTGGCTATCACTGATAAGCTCTATACCAAAAAACCTTCATTTAGGCCCTCAAAATGGCCCCGGAAGTTAAAAACTGTTAAAAATAGTAAATTACCAAAATTGCTAGAAAACTATTTTGATCTAGTTGGAAAAGGTGGGTGGCCACCAATATCCACCTGGATCAACTTCTTAACTCATTCATGGATTTGAGTAGAATTCATGTCATACTACATGTAGAAAGCTTTCACATTGAAGTCTCCTAGAAGAAGAATGTCTCCAATAGCCAAGAATTTTGATATAACAT
This sequence comes from Picea engelmannii, assembly GCA_009831015.1. Taxonomy (NCBI): domain Eukaryota; kingdom Viridiplantae; phylum Streptophyta; class Pinopsida; order Pinales; family Pinaceae; genus Picea; species Picea engelmannii. Next base: position 26,739 of record ML835038.1, read on the forward strand.
GTTGCAAATATGTAAAAGGAAAGCCACAAATGTTTTCAATGGCATAAAATGATGACACTAGAGGAAAGTGGCATGCACCTAAGAAAATTTTGTTGAAAGGGGGTTTCCTTGCTAAGGATACCTACAAGAACTTAGCATGAACATTTGAGCTTTCAAGTTGAATAAAGGGATCTAGGTAATCTTTCTGAAGTCATGTGAATCAATCCCACATAATATTTCGAGCCAAGGTGGACTTTCAGTGTGTGTATTGATATAAAAGAGTGTAGTCTTGAAATTCCATTGCCTAAATCATTAATGGGTCGAACTAGAGGTCATGCCTTTGGCCTTTGTTTTAGGGGGTGTTTCTCTAGGGTTTTTTTGTCTATTTTTTCAATTTATTTTTGAACGTTTTTTTGTAACAACATCAATTTTTAGGCCATGGTTTCAAAAACGTTGTAATTTTAAGCCCAAAACACACAAAAAAGTGCTACTTGTAGCACCACGTTTCAATTAAAGAGGTTGATTTTGAGGTTTTAGTTCACAATGGTACCAATTGTTAAGGCCATGATTTCAAACAAGTTGTAATGTTTCCCCCCCCTAAAAAAAAACAAGGAAGTGTTATTGCTAGCACCACTTTTGATTCAGGGGTCAATTTTAAGGTTTTGGTTGGAATGGTACTAGTTGTCAAGGTCAGGATTTCAAACAAGTTGTAATTTTGACCTCGAAAAAAAGAGATGTGATTTTGGGAGCACCACCTTTTGATCTGGGAGTTAATTTTAAGGTTTTTTTTTGCAACTTTAGAAGGATTTAAATCCATGGTGGAAAAAGGTTCTAATTTTAACCTCCAAAAAATGGTGATTTGGGAACACCACTTTTCGATATGGGGGTTGATTTTGGAGTTTTGACCGAAAAATATGGATATTTTTGGCTAGAGTTCTCATTTTGAGGTCACAATGCTCATCAAGTCGATAACTATGTTACATCAAGATGGAGGTATTGTAGCATTACAATGCACCTTTTCTTAAATTGTTCGCTACCCAATTTGAACCCCCATATGACATATCTTAGATTCAATTTGTTGATGCAAGTTGACATATCTTAGGTTCAGTTTTCCAATAGAAGTTGATCGATATTTGACAAGACGAAAGGTGTTAGGAATAAGACTATTTCACTCTACAAAATCGTTAAAGGTAGGGAAATTCCATATTTAAACAAAGTACTTCACTCCATATCAAAGGCGTCAAAAGTTTTTTAGTTGAACAACACAATATAAACTAATTATTCTAGAAGTGCATAGGAAATGGGGACAATTTTTATTAAAGAAAATTCTCCATAATCCAAACCCAATACAAAGTTGATGTCCCTCCACTAGAATTATGGTCAATAGTGCAAGTACCACAATTCAATGGTACCATACCACTTTTTCCCCAATGCTAATTCCATGTTAAACTAAATTTGTACTAAAGGTTTTTACAACTATATTAGGTTTTGGACTTATATCAACTAATAACAACTTACACACAACAATAAGTTTGCTCATCATACAAGAATAAAATAATCATTGAATAAACGAACATAAACAAGCACATTGACCAATTAAAGTTTATCAAGTCACTAACACCTACATATCAAATTCAATGCACACCTACTTATATTGATCACATTTGACTAATTCAATGGACACCTACTTATGTCGATCACATTGGACTAATTCAATGCACACCTACTTACCATAAATTCAAAGAACAAAACAGACAATCAACCATGTGCAATATTATCAAATATAACAATCAACATCATCCCATCATTTATAACCTTAATAGTTAAACATAAGTAGTCTTAATCACTAAATTTTAGATTTGAATAAGACCACTTAATTTTAAATATAGATAAAGATTAAAAATTTGTATAATTACAAAAACTTTTATATATATATATATAATTTTATTATTTTCTCACTTATTTAAAATTAATATTATTATTTAATTATTTCCATATACAAAATATTAAATAATCAAAATTGATTAAATCGTCAACATACACATATTAATTATATTTTATTATTCACATCCTACCTAAATTCAAAGAACATAACACACCACTTATGAAATGTGAATGAATACAATAATCAACCTTGTCTAATAGTTTATAACTTTAAAAATAAAACATTAATTATCACTATTATTGATTAAAAATTAAGATATAAATAAGAATTAAAGATTTTTATAATTGTATAAATTAAAATATATAATAATGTAACCAAAACTTTGACCAAATCATTATTTTCCAAAATATCAATCATAGTATAGCTCACTTTAGTATTCACATACACATTCATCTCAAAATAATCTTTATTAATTTCTTACCCATCATTACCCATACAAAATAAGCATAATCACTTTATTATTCACATAAACAACCATCTAAATATAATCTATCTTTATGAATATATTCAATCCCTTCATAACCTTTTGAGTAAGGTAGAGTTTTAGTGCATGTATTGATAGCCGGGATTATTGTGGAAAAAGAGGGAGTGTCTTTGTATAAATTTGATGTCTTTCAATAAAGAAAATCAATTTAGAGTTGTTCCTCAAATCATATAAAAAACTTGATGAAAAGAAGTCGTGATTCACTTGCAAAAATCAATAGTGTTAAAAATCAAAGTTTGACATCTTAAGACAATGGATGGGAGGATGCCATGTTTTGGGACAACGATGATGGGGAGGTCATAAATACAAAATCTATCACTCAATATGACAATCCATTTTCTATACTTATTTACTTCAATCATTTTTTTTTTCTTATTCTCCTTTAGGTCCTTGTACTAGATTATGGTTAAGTCTTCATTCATGTAAATTTTCTTAAAGAGTGTGAGTAGAGTTTTATTGCACTGTAAGATTTAGAATTTGTTTCGAGGGTTTTGAAACTTAATAATGAGAGAGTTTTTATGGGGAAACCACACCCTCTCTAAGCATAATTTATTTTGTTTTAGGTGTTGTACATAAATTTTTAACTAAATTCAAGTGAGTTGTTTTGTTTTTTTAAGGCATCTGATCCTTAAATTAAAGGTTTTCAAGTGTCTTTAGTTCTCTTCCTCAAATTTCACTTAGATTACTACATCTATAATAAGTGGTTGTTTTGAGTTGTGTTTGACTTTAACTATTTGACATTAACTCAATATTATATGCAATCTCTTTCTTGTTCTCTACACTAGTTGAGATCTCTG